>CM057132.1:14396040-14673268 GCA_029964075.1 Patiria pectinifera | reverse complement strand
TTTGTATGACTTATGTCTGTGATTTGAAAAACTTTCAATTTTAATAAAAAAAATGCTCACCTGCATGGCATGACCTATATCAACGTGCTCTTCGAACATCTGAACATTTCTGCAATGAATGGGAAAACATATGAAGCTCTTGAGAAGTAACAAAAGTTCTTAGTTATGGGAAATATTTTAAAACCTATTAGACCTTACCTTAAAAAAAAAATGCCGATGACAAAAAAGATGTTTCGTACAACAAAATTTCAATGTCTGTCACATAGCACACTCACCTGGCTAAAACTTTGGTCAGTTCTTTGGCTAGGAATCGGTTGAAGAGGATGGAATTTACAGGTTTTTCCAGGGATTCCGTGGACACAAACGTGTTCCAGGCGACCGAGACCGTCATGGCAGCAACTAGTGGCGTGTTCTCGCCGACCTTGGCCAGGTAGTTGAACAAAATGATGCTAGAAAAAAGAACAATAAGGAGTAGAGTTTACTAGAACTTTTCAGATTTGTAAACTGGTCATCGGAAGTCATCACAAGTTCAATCACAAGTCATCACAAGTTCAATCACAAGTCATCACAAGTTCAATCACAAGTCATCAAATTAGTCATCACAAGTCAATCACAAGTCATCGCAAGTAAATCACAAATCAATCACAAGTCAATCACAAGTCTTCACACGTCAATCACAAGTCAATAACAAGTCAATCAAAAGTCACCACAAGTCATAAGTCATCACAAGTCAATCACAAGTCATCATAAGTCATCATAATCATCACAAGTCAATCACAAGTCATCCAGTCTCAAGCGAAGTACAAACCTATTCAACTAAACTGTGTAATTGGCCAACCCCATTGCCTGTGTCCCTGCTTGTGACTTGACTTTAAGTCTGCAAGATCGATCTACATACCAAGTTTCAAGTTGATATGCCATGTCGTTCTATAACTGAGTTATCCAGAAATCATCTTCAAACCACAATGTACACGTAAAACCTGGACACATCTTTGTACACGCTCCTTCATTTTGTGAACCATCTGCGAAAAACTGTACTTTATATCCACATTTCATTTTGGCCCAATTAATTACTTACCCTCCGATAGAGATTCCGACAGCAATCACAGGTGCGTCAGGGTTCACGCTGTGAATGTGCTGGATGACAAACTCTAAATCCTCCGTATTTGCGGCACAGAAAGTTCTTGGGGTCTGAAATTTGACGAACAATACACTTGTCACTTCAGTTGGTCAATTAAGCCTACGGAAGTCCCGAATTTTAAAGCAGTAAACAGAGACAGTTTGTCTCAAATGGAGTGGTCTTGCCGTACCTTTATTTCGGCTCCTCCAAAACCTCGGTTGTTGAAGACGACAGAACGGTAACCGTGTTTCTTGACCGCTTTCATCATATTAATGGCATAGTGACTTCGGCTGGACCCTAAAACCAAACCAAATAAGAACATTTCAAATGACGATAGTAACGTCTCAGTAATGCCTGAACTCAGTTTCCGAAAGTGAGTCCATAGAAAGAGGTCTGACCTGTTAACCCTGGTAGTAGTAGGACTGTCGGTCTGGTCTCATTGCTGTAGCGTTCATCGTCCTCATTTTCCACCCAGTCAAGAACAACCTCGCCACCATCGGCCAACAGCAACTTCTCACTTTTAGGGGGAAAAAAACCGGAAAAAGAACTTTGTAAGGATTTGTGAGGACCTATGATGACTTGTGGTGACTTATGAGGACTTGTGCTGACTTGTGATGACTTGTGAGGACTTATGATGACTTGTGATGACTTGTGGTGACTTATGATGACTTGTGATGATTTGTGATAACTTGTGATGACTTGTGGTGACTTGTGAGGAGTTGTGATGACTTTTGGTGACTTGTGATGACTTGTGATGACTTGTGAGGACTTGAGATGACTTTTGGTGACTTGTGAGGACTTGTGGGGAATTGCGGTGACTTGTGAGGACTTGTGGTGACTTGTGAGGACTTGTGAGGACTTGTGAGGACTTGTGAGGACATGTAAAGAATTTTGAGGACTTGTGTGGTGGATTGTGATCATCGTAGTGACTTGTGAGGACTTGTGACTAACTAAATTATCAGTATCCACCCAGTCAAGAACAACCTCGCCAAAGTCGGCCGACCGCAACTTCTCACTTTTAGGAAGAAAAAAAAAACATAAAAAGAAATTTGGATTCTTAGCAGCTTGCAAAAGTTGGACTGATCGTTTTCTGGGACTGGTAGGCTCGGGCCTACTAAGAATTGAATTTTGACTCTATTTTTTGTGGAGAAAACAACTTTATGAACTGTTGAAGTTAAGGTACTTGTCACGGATCACGTGTACATAAATTATTAGACTGGTCACAAGTAAATCACAAGTCAATTCACAAGCAGTCACGAGTAACAGGGGACGAACAACAATAACAAAGGAATGCCTCCGCTACAGTTCATTTGAATAGGTTGTGACTTGACTTGGGACATTTGAGGACATGTGGCGACTTGTGGCGACTTGTGGGGACTTAATTGTGAGGACTTGTGAGGACTTGAGGACATGTGGGGAATTATGATGACTTGTGATGATTTGTTAGGACTTCTGTGGATTTGTGAGGACATGTGATGGACTTGTGAGGACTTGTGAGGACCTGATGACATGTGGGGAATTGTGAAGACTTGTGATGATTTGTGAGGACTAGTGATGACTTAAGATGACTTGCGATGATTTGTGATGATTTGTGAGAACTTGTGTGGACTTGTGAGGACTTGTGAGGACTTGTGAGGTCTTGTGAGGACTTGTGATTTGTGATCATTGTAGTGACTTGTGAGGACTTGTGACTAACTAAATGAAAACTCTGCATTCTATGTTTTACCTCCTGTACGGAATGGAGTTGAAGAACTTCATCAGTATTGGGCCGATGGTCTGTAGGTGGTAGCTGAAGCACCAGATGGTCGGCATGAAGGGCTCCCTCAACATCGGAATGTGTCGTTGGACAAACTGCAGGAATTTGCCATCTTTGCCGAAAACTTGGGGTTTCTATTTTCAATTGAAAAAAAATCTGCATGTAAGGAGTGTATACACAAGCGTGGATGCAAAAAAAAAGAAGGGCTATAACGCGTCCTTCACTGACGGTCATGTTTTACATTACCACCAATGAGGGCGCTGTTTGCATACACAATTGAAAGTCTACTCGATACAACCACTTTAAACTCACCTGCACAACTTTCATGTAGTAGTATGCAGCGTAGGCCCCCAGCGCCCCTAGAAGTAGAAAAGCTGAGGTGTTCTCCCGGACAATCTGAGGTATTGCGATGAGAGACATGGTGGAAGCATGGCGCCCTCTATGATGCAAGAGGGTGTGGGGTGCTGCGGAGATGTAATTCGATTTTCTGCACAAAACATAAAAACAATTACAATCCAAATTGTTATTGTGAATTAATTAGACTAGGCCTATTAAACTTAAACAGGTTATGAACCAATAAATTACGTAACAACTGACATTACTAGTACAGGGTAGGCCCATGGAGGAAGGAACACAGGGATACGATTTTTTATTCGCCTCGGCTATCGTTACAGCAACCCTAACGCAACTTTCAACTGCTATCGTTACGGAACTGTCTGGTTCCCCTACCTAATACTAGTATTCAATGTCACAAACGTTGGCTGTTGGAACCAGACTGGTTCTCGTAATTTTCCCTTTTAAAAAAATTCTCTCAAAGCCACTAGTTTCAAAGAAGAAATTGAAATCTACTTAGTACTTAAAATACCAAAACATAATCTGATAAAAAAACCTGAAAGTTAAGAAATTTAATCTATTAAGCAGCGCAAGTGGTTTCCAACCCGGATCCCGGGCACAAGTACAAAGTATTAAACCAATCCAGCTGCTGAAGCGTTCTGGTTGGACGGGAGTTGTAAATGTGATATTCACAAAGGCACTTTTGCAATGCTGCAACGATAGTATGCCCTAGTTGAAAATTGCGTGGTTACGGCTGCCGTAACGATAGCCACTACGAGCATGATGAGTAGGTCCTACGGCTACGCGTACGAGTCTCCGTTTTTTATTTTACACAGTGACACTGACAGAGCCCATCGGCCCCACCAAATAAAAAGTTGGGCCTAACAGTACCAGTACAAAATTGTTAAGTCTCTGAAGTAACTGGATAAATTCCGGATATTTCTGGATGATTACCTTTCTATCAAATTAAGTTTTTGTGCCGCTGGGCGCCACAGACCATTTCCGTTTGGCGTTTGCGAAACCGGGCAATCAACTGTACCACCTACCTAGGCCTCAGTGGCGTAGCCAGGGGGGGGGGGGGAACAGCCCCCCATGAAACCTTGTCGCCCCCTCCCAGTCGCCCCCCCACTGAGATTTTGAGTTTCTAAAAAAATTCTCATTGATCTACATGACGGCCCCCCATGAAATGTTCCAGCCCCCAAGCGCCCCCCCCCCCTCCCCGCACTGAAAAATTCCTGGCTACGTACGCCACTGCGCTAGGCCTAGGCCTACGTACTTCATTAGCTGGAGTTACCCAGCTCTGAGTTTTATCATTGGGTTGTCGTCATCTAGATGACAACCCAATGATAAAACTCAGAGCTGGGTAACTCCAGCTAGTACTTCATTAAAAATAAAAATTCAAGGCAGTCGTCTTTACAGTAGTAAAACACAGTTTACCTCAACAATTAAAACAATATCGCTTAAAAAAGGAAATTCAGAAAATGAGAATTTTTACTAAAACTTCCATCCAGCGTGACGTAAATCTGGGCCTGGGGATATGGATCTGCGCTGCTCTGCCAAAAAAACCTTCCCCGTTAATTGAGTATACCGCCCTCTATGCCACTTAAAGAGCCAATGCACGTGCGCGTACCGTGCGAGCGCGGCCAACCGGTGAGGGCGCTACAACTGATAACCGCTATATTCTGCTAAAATTGTGCTGTGTAACGATTTGTGGCCGACGTGCACGATACTTCTTTAAAAAAAATTCACCTTTTTAAGCTGGTTATCGAAAACCCAAAATGTCCGGTGCTTTGTTCGGAAACACTGCTGCTGGAAGCCGCCCCAGTGGTAAAAATCTGGTGGAGTTTCGTGCCGGAAAAATGCAGTTGAAAGGCAAGACTGTGACGCCGGACAAGCGAAAGGGACAAGTCTACGTGCACCAATCCGACGACTCTTTGATGCACTTCTGTTGGAAGGACCGAGGCACGGGCGTGGTTGAAGATGTAAGAAGGGGGGGGGGGTTACCCTAATTAACAAGTTAGCCGTATTCATTTGTAAATGTTTGTACAATTAAAACAGTTTTTAGGATAATTGATATCAAATACTTTTGTAAATTTATAAGAGGATTTGTGAACATTTTTCGGTATTTTTTTTTGCAACCTGACGCCACTTCAGCGGTTAATTGTGTACAAAGTCTATGGAGAGCCAAGAACATTTTTAAGTATTTCCTAACAAAATTGGAAATGTTTCTCAGTCCCAGATTCATGTCTTATCGTCATTTTTGCAATGAATGACCTTAATTGAGATGATAGCCCTATATGAAGAAAAAAGTGGCGTCAGGTTGCAACATTTTTTTCCCATTTTTCATTTGAGAGAAAGTATGAAAACTAAACGATCTCGAGATTTGACTGTCGCAACTGTTTAACATGTTTTGTTTCAGGACCTGATCATTTTCCCCGATGAATGCGAGTTCAAATCTGTCTCACAATGCACCACGGGTCGTGTCTTCATTCTCAAGTTCAAGTCCTCGTCCAGGAAATTCTTCTTTTGGATGCAGGTAGGCAACCTAAAGTACAAAGGAGCTCATTTAAAGATTGAAAATAATGCTCTTTCGGCAGTTGTTAACTTTATCCCTCCCAGACCCTTCAAAATCCACTAGGAGGTTTTGTAGGATTGTGTAGGATTGAGGAAGGTAGAGCCCAGCCACTATTTCTTTTAATACATGGGGCTTGATGTCCCTTGAAACTTGGTAGGTACAAAGAGTGTGCAATTAGGTTCTTGCAAAGTGGAAGATTTTGAAGGACTCAGGAAGGTTTCCAACAATAAGTTGCTCATGTTTTTTTGCTGTGAAAGGTTTTTTTGCAGAATTGTTGGAATTTCTTTTTACAGGAGCCCAAGAAAGACAAAGACGACGAACACTGCAAGAAGGTGAACGAGATGTTGAACAACCCCCCAGCGCCGGGGTCCAGTGGAGGAGGGGGGCGGTCTGGAGCCGGGGGACTTCCACCAGAGCTAGCTGGGCTCGGAGCTGCTTTAGGTAGGAGATGGAGCTTGTAAGGCAGCCATGATTTCAGTAATGGCCAATTTTTGTTTTGGTGGCAGAAGTGGGATGCGAACAAATTACATCCTAAATTTTCTTTCTATTGTGTTGTGTTCCAACTTTCAGGCGACGGCGGTCTGCAGAACGTCCTGGGCAACATGGACCACCAACAGTTGATGCAACTGCTGAACAGTGGCGGTCTAGGTCAGTATAGCAACACCTGGTCAAAGGTTACGGTCAGGTCAAAAGAGAAAGTTCCAGATTCTGAAAGAGTTCCAAAGGAACTCGGCTTCAAATCCTACTCTAAGAAACGTCTGTGTTGGACCAAAGTTTGTGTTCCATAAGAAATGACAGATAAAAATTAAATTGTTCTTTGTTTGTTAGAAAACAAAATAAGTCTTGTAAGCAGGATTGGATTTTGTTGGTTTTCACTTCTCGTTGTTTTCTTGTTTAGGAGGAGGCATGGGAGGTCTGGGAGCTCTCGGAGGGCTGATGGGAGCTGGTCGTCCTTCTAGCTCTCAATCTGCTTCGTCGTCCGCAGCGTAAGTTCCTTTATCCATCTCGTAGTAGCTCTGGCCTCAATTATCCAAAATCCTCAATTTGATGGGGTCCATAGGAGAAATTTCCCAGTCGAATAGCTGCTAGAGTCATGGTTGGTTTAAGTCACTATTGCCCAGAATCCAGTCAAATATTCTGATCTATTTCACTTTTCATTCCTCTCAGGCCATCTCGTGCACAGTCTACTCCAGCTGTCCATGCTCAAGAGACGACTCCCAGCACCACTCAGCCCCGCCCGGCAACCACGACTACCCAATCACAGGCGAGCACCACCAGCACTGCCACGCCCGCCACTGCTACTGCGGCAACGTCTCAGAATCCGGCTATTCAGCTGAGCGATTTGCAGAGTATTCTAAACACCATGAATAGTGAGTTGTAAAACTACATGTGGGGGGTAATATAAATATATTGACTGGCATTTAGGGCACTATGCATTTTTGCAATCAGTGTTCAGATATGAACACCAAGAGTAGAAAAGTGTTTGGACTAGCAATGATCCTCTGGTGAAGAGGGGTGATATAAATATATTGACTGGCATTTAGGGCACTATACATTTATGCACTTAGTATTATAAACACCATGAGTAGAAAAGTGTTTGGACTAGCAATGATCTTCTGGTGAAGAGTACAGTAGTAAAGTCTGTCACGAGCCAATTGACATCAGGCCGGCGTTTATCTCCGGTTTCAGTGGCATGAAACGACTGAGAATATTTCTATTCCCCCTGGATGGGATGCCAGTCCGTCGCAGGTTACTCCCCAGCTAATGCCGGTACCCAGTTATACTCCTGGGTGGAGAGAGGTAAGTAGGGATGAAGTGGCTTGCCCAAGGACACAACATATGGCCAGCGGCTGGACTCGAACCCATGACCCTCTGATCATGAGTCGCCAACCCTAACAACTAAGCCACACTCCCTCTGGTGAAGAGGGGTGATATAAATATATTGACTGGCGTTGGGGGCACTAGTTGAAGCAGTAGCAATGACATTCTGTTGGGGTGACATACTTATGTACGTATACACCATGTACTTGTACGGACCAACACTGAAGGCACTAATGCACGTCTAAAATCGCAGGGTATTCTAAACATCAGTGTGTGACAAACTAGACACTTTGTATCGGATCAGATATTTGTTTTAGCTTCGACTCATTTTAATACTGTTCATCTCTCGTTCCCAGTTCCAGCTCCAACTGACGCTGGCAAAGCAGAAGCAGATGCCCAACCTCGTAAGTCCAATATATTCAACTATTAACCTCCTAGTTACTTTGATTCCAGAAAACAGTGAGGACTCAGTATTCATAAAGAAAGTTTACCAATTCCTATTGGTCGAGAGCCGTAACATGGCCAGTTTTAAACAGTTCGGGTAATTATCAGCATCCCGACTCCAACCAGTCTTAAACACAGTGTTTAACACCTCCCAATCACACATTTATTCCCTTATTAAAATAAAGAAAGTGGCTTCAGTAAACAAGAGACACACAAGACTTTCATTTTATGAGAAGCTGTTTTGTTTTTACCCCTCCAACCCACACCCACCCCTATCACAGCAGTGGACTTGACCAAGGTCTTGACCTCGGAGGCCATGGCACCAATCCTGGCCAAGCCTGAGGTGCAGGAGAAGCTGATTCCATTCTTGCCGGAGGGGGAGTCCCTACCCAAGGACCCGGAGCAGCTCAGACAGACCCTGCAATCACCTCAGTTCAAACAGGTAGCAAATCTTCTTTTTTTTACAAATGGTTTTCACGTGATAATCGTATTTCCTCTTTTTTTCTTGATAATTGTACCTTGCCTTAACTCGTATTTTTATGGTCCCGCCCCTCCCAGGCTCTGCTGATGTTTACTGCCGCCTTCCAGTCCGGCCAGCTCGGACCTTTGATGGGTCAGTTTGGTCTGGTGGCAGAGGCTACAGACGCAGCAAATCGGGGAGGTAAGACATTGACCATTCATTCCCGGAATTTTCCACAACGAAGTTAGGGGCCAAGTTGGGAAATTTTTATCTGCAGTAGGTTCATTGTATCAGGTATGCATAATTCTGAACAACTCCCGGAATCCTGGCCAAATTTAACGGCGCTGGCTGCTAACCGCACTAAGCCCCAGTCACACATTCACGGTTTGGAGCTACGGATATCCACGGTTTAAAATTCGTGATAAACCGTGGGCGTACCGTATTCATCCTTAATACCTCCGTGGTCATCTGTCATCTTCCTTGGGTGTTCGTGGAGGGGCTACGGAAGTTTTAAACTGTTCCAAACTTCCGTGGTGAATCGTCATGAAAATCAATCCGTAGTGCAACCGTGGGACATCCGCAGGACAACTGTACTAATTCGTAGTGTTATTCGTGGCTCATCGTACATATTCTTGGAGTTTCGTAGCTGATTTGTGGTAGAAATCTCTACAAATTCGCTACGAATGTCCTACGGATATGCTAGGGTTCTGGTAAGGTTGTACTACGAATATGTATGCTTTATTCGTAGGAGAACCTTAGTCATCCGTGGCCCAGTCACAGACAACCGTGGCGTTAACGTCATTATTCTTAGTAATACCGTCGATATTCTTCACCAATCCGTCCATATTCTTGACAAACCGTAGTGTATTCTTAGAAAGTCGAATTCTCCACGAATCTCGACGGTCAAACATGGATATTCATAGCTCCAACCGTGAATGTGTGACTGGGGCTTTAGGATCGCCATTCTGTGGTAACAGCACTAGCGGACAAAATTCTGCGCTAACCCTGTAAGCACAGAATCCTTTAGCTACAGGATGTACGCATGCACATAAGCCCAAATAGCTCGCCAACTCATGAAACTCGCTTATTGTAAGCACGGAACGTTCTGCTACAGTAAGCAGGGATTTGTTTTCGCTAAGGCCAAAACAAAAAAAATATGTCGGTCTCTGGTCAGCGCGCGCGTCGATTTTAGTCATGCGCGTCAATCTTTTTTTTCCCAAAATGTTCCGCGGTAGCTCCAACAGCGCCCTCTATTGCTGCATCTCCTCAATTTTTTTTACCAAAGAGCACCAAGGAATGGAAAATTGCACCAAGGCATATGATCAAGAGCACTAATGAGGACACCAAGTAGCAAAATAGTACCCCACCTTGTCTGTACAATCCAAGCTCGAAAAAAAAAAAGAAAGCCGCATCCCCGCGTCAATTCCAGAACTTTGGTCTGACCAGAGACCGAATGGTTTTTTTTTTGGCCTAACGGTAAGCAGAGCCATGAAATTGGGCCCCGTTTGTGTATTGCCGACAACTTTTGCGGATAAACTTTTCCCAAACATCCAAAAATTCAGTGTGTCCATTACATATTGTCTTCGTTCTCCATGCGCAGATCTGGAGGCATTCGGCAAAGCTCTTCAGAAACAAACCGGAGGCGAAAAGGAGACGAAAGATGACAAACCGGGCGAGGACGAAGAAGGAATGAACCTAGACTAGGACGTCACAAAAAACAAATTTCATCAATATGTAAACCTTCCTGTTATTGTAATTCTCATAGACATATTTATATTGGTAACAGTGGTATAATTCAATATATAATTGCAGTGGCAGAGGTAATATGTTCAGGAGGTAATATGTTGAATGTTAAATAGAGAATAGTAAATAATATTCCACTTGAAACCACCTTATCTGTGATACTTCAGCAAGTCGGCATATGTGATGCAATCAAGCTAAATGAGTCGTTTGTCGACCCTGGTCAATTTCTTTCTTTTTTTACAGCACAATCTCAGCATTACTGCTGTGAAAACCGCATGCTGATACCATCTTTAGTTCAAAAATTATGGAAGTTGGAACACCAAGTGATGTGATGAAGTGGCCCTATTTTGGCCTGCATCTCCAAATGAAAGTTCCCGACAAACGACTCATTTAGCTTGATTGTATCACATATTTCAAATTTATGTTCAAGTTAACTCGTTCTGCTTGAATCATTTGCCTTAACTTTTGCTCTTAAAGCATCTATTTGTTCTTTTAAAAGTTTAACAAAATTGTGTTTGCATTTAATAAGGGGTAGCAAAACTTTCCTCGCCTTCCACCGCTGTGACCCGGGTTCAAATCCCACCCAGGCCAAAATGTGGATTGGGTTTTCCTCCCACGTCTAAAACTGTACTTTCTTCATATTGTCTTCTCTTTACTGGGCCCCATGGGAGACAAGTGGATTGGGCTACCCAATTAAAATAAGAATTAATAAGAAAAAGTTGGAAATCTTCACAGTTCACTGGTAACAGTACACATGGTACCAGAAGAACTGGGTGTAGACTATACAGTTGTAGACTTAAGCAAGATTCGAACCCGTAACCTGTGGAAAACTGTACCGGTGCTGTACTAACTACACTGCCTACACTGTTAGCGGTGTCCCAGTTTATCAGTAAATCTGTTCCTCAGATAGCTAAAAGCCGTTCTGTAATCTCTTGAGAGTTTACGCAAAGTTGATAAAAATAAAAACGAGATTGAAAAAAAAAATGGATAAATGTTATACATTGTATTAAAATAGTTGGACAGATTTATTCAAAGACCCTGAGGTAATCATAAACTCTTTGGTTGATTATAGAATTTAAAAATAGTGATAAAATTTTGTTACAAATACACTTTTTTTCTTAACTGCTCAACCATTAAAATGCGACACAAGCACCACAAAACCATAGAGCTCTATTATTACTAGAGCGCTAACTCCTAATTCTCATGCGCGGATATACTTTGAAGCCGTCCTGCGCGCAGACATTATGAGTTCATGTGCGTGTTTGTAGAACATAATGAAGAACATAGAGTGAATTTTGAAAGTGTACTCTATATGCAACGCGCAACTACAACATGCGCAAACAACTTAAGTGCACCATGACGGTTCAAAAACGTCATGGCAAAAAATCATCTGCAGCGCCAACGCGCATTTGTTTGCGCTGTTTCAGCAGGGCAAAATGAAACGCTCATTTGCTGATTGTGCGTTTCGATTTTGGGCGTATCAGTTTTGATAACGCAACTGTATTATAGAATACAAACGCAGATATGCAAATAGCCGTACACAATTTTGAGTTTTTCATAGGTTTGTGCACAAACATGGATGCGCCCAGCAGGCATCACTTTGTACACGAGTCAGCACTCTAGTAATTTAATATAGCTCTATGCTCAAAACTTTAACATTAAAATTCACATCATTAAAAGACATTTTACCAAATGCTACTTTTTCGTTATGACTAACTATAATTTTTAGAAACAAGATACCAAATATATATGACTTGAAGCTTTGCATGGCGGATGAGATAAATTATAAAAGTTTGCGGGTAACACCATGTGGAAAGATATCTCTTCTTGGAAGAAGTGTGGTTCTGAAAAGAACCCGTTGGTTGAGTGTAGAACTTGACGTTTCAGACTGTGCTCTGTCCTTCCTCGGGACAGATGATACTCGTCTCTTATCACTCAACCTCCTGAGGACGGACAGAGCACTGTCCGAAACGTCGAGTTCTACACTCAACCAACCGGTTCTTTTCAGAGCCACACTTCTTCCAAGAAGAGATATCTTGCCACATAGTGTTACCTGCAAACTTTATAATTTAAGATACCAAATCTAGCTTTTTCTAAATAACAAGGTAGATTTTTATTAACACCTTCTGAAGAAAGAAAAAAAGAATACAGTACTGAAAATGAAAATTTCGGTTTCAATTTTAAAGTGTTCATCATCTAAGACAAAACTACTCTACATGAAAGGGTTTTTTTGAACAACACACAACCTACGATTTGAAAATTAAGATAATAATTAACAATAGTATAAGGCAATTTTTTTTCTTCATATCTTTCGAGAAATATAATTGAGTAGTGATCAAAATATAAATATCAGTTAATAAGTATTGACTGCCGTGATGTGGGGCATGACGTTTTTAACACCTGAGGGCGCCATACATATTTTGTCAAGATCAAACTTTACGAATGATTCTTGAAACACTTTTGGCAAAAGGCAGAAAGATGCTTTAATTATTGTCGTTCACTTGGTCTTGTTTCTGCCGACGAATTTGTCCATGGCCGCCCAGACATTGAAGAATTTCTCAATGACGACATAGGCGTTCATAGGAAGCAAACTGGAGGAACAAAAAAGAAAAAACATGAAAATTATAATATTAAAAAAAAATACTGGACCCTTCTGGATTTGTTCATAAGCCATAAGCGCCACCCACCAAAGACCTTGCCCACCATAAGCCCCGCCCACCTGTAGTGGGCAATACTACCAGTTTCCACATTGAGGGCGCTCTTTACTTACCCCTTGAGGCTGACCAATGCATACATGGTCCGAGGCATGCATAGGACTCGCTGGTTGGTCTGTACAGCTTGCAAGATGCGATCGGCGACGTACTCTGGCTCGAGGCCTTGTACCAAGACGTCATGGCTGTTTAATGAAATCAGAAAAAAAAATCCTTTAAAGGGAAAATACAACATTTGCAAACATCACAAAATAAAACTACCAGATCATTTTGAAATACCTTGCTGGACAGTTAGTGAATGACAGTGTAAAGCATCCTGTAAAATCATGGCACCTGGTATACTGTCATTTTCAAGAAAAGTGGTATTTTTGTATCAATTTCCAACGCTGATCGGCCGATCAGCGTTGGAAAAAACTGGCTTTTTTTCAAATACTGGCCCCAATTGACCACCGCACTTGTTTGCAATGGATTACAAACCTATGAACGGGTACGAGCCAGCTAGACTGATTGCCTGACCTTACAATTCCCCAATGTATGTAAACTGCTCTGTTTCTTCTTATATGGAGTCAGGGAACCAGACTACAGGAAAATGATTGTTTTCCTTGGTTTTTATAGCATTTTTGAACCCAAAACCACAAAAAAGTCAGTGTAACTATATTTGCTATATATTTCCAACCCCCCAATTCCATCAATTTCTGAAAATTACAGCAAAAGCAAATGATCGGCGACGTACTCCGGCTCGAGGCCTTGTACCAAGACGTCATGACTGTTTAATGAAATCATAAAAAAATATCCTTTCAAGGGAAAATACAACATATGCAAACATCACAAAATAAACTACCAAATCATTTTGAAATACCTTTTAAATCCCTTTAAAAGTAGGAGAATATCATTTGTCATTCGTGCATTTTTTTCATTTTTCGTTTGCTGTATATTCCGAGAAAACAATATTCTAGGATTGATTTCAAAGAGGTAACCAAGGAAAAAGTTCGGGAAGAGCACTAAAAAGGCCTTCGTACAAAGTTTTATAAGAACTCACTCGATTGCCGCACCAGAGAACATTCCTGTATGGATGAGGTAAGGATTGACGATGGTGAAGTTGATCTTATCAGCCCCTGCCACCAGAGCCTCGCGTTCTACGGTCTCGTGGATGGCCTTAGCGGCCGCTTTGCTGGCGCAGTAGTCCCCCATCTTGGGCAGGCCAAGGTATGCCATGACGCTGGCGATTGTGACGATGTGGCCGTGGTTGCGTTTGATCATATCTGGCAGGAACGCTTTGAATGTCTGGATAACCAAAAGTTCATTTTTTTTAATTTAACAAAGATGACTTACAAATCGTATTTACATATAATGTCATAATGACAATTCTGTTTCTGTTACGTTTGGCAAGACAATGACAGCACTGACCCAGACATGTGCCATGCTGTTGATGGCCATCGTCCTGGTGAATTCCTCCTCGGTCAGTTCAAGCAGAGTCCGGCCGATGATAATGCCGGCATTGTTGACCAGAATGGACACCTCACCAACATCTTGCTTGACCTGTACGAATAAAAAAGTATATACAATAAGCCACTCCCTTTCTCCTCCTATGGAACAGATAGGCCCCTCCCTCTCTTTGCCAATGGAAAAGATAGGCCCCTCCCTCTCCCTACCAATGGAGAAGATATACAATAAGCCACTCCCTCTCTCCACCTATGGAAAAGGTAGGCCCCTCCCTCTCTCCACCAATGGAAAAGATAGGCCCCTCCCTCTCCCTACCAATGCAAAAGATATACAATAAGCCACTCCCTCTCTCCACCTATGGGAAAATATAGGCCCCTCCCACTCTCTCAGCCCTTGGAAAAGATCCCCCCTCGCCACTCTACATATGGAAAAGATCAGATCATCCCTCTCTCCACCCATGGAAAAGATAAGCCCCTGACACTCTCTACCCATGGAAAAGAAGGCCCCTCCCACTTTCCCCCATTATGGCCCCTCCCAATTTTCCCCATTATGGCCCCTCCCACTTTCCTCCATTAAGCAGATAGGCCTCTCCCACTCTCCACAGATGGTAATAGGGCTCTCCCTCCTTTGTTTTTGACTGACCTTGGCCGCGGCCTGAGTGACCGTTGACATCTTGGAGACATCCACCGTGTAGGCGTGGACCTTTCCTCCCGCCTCCCTGATCATTACTGCCGTCTCCTCATTTCCTTTCTCGTTCACGTCCCACAAGATCACGGTACACCCTAAAAAACCCAAAATATACTCAGAATAGGAGCATACCACACGCACTGTGGTATTGCAGAGGCGCATGTGTTATTGCCAACGTGCGCAGTGGGCGGGGCATAATGGATTGGGGTTAACAACGGGCAGTGGGACGGGCCCAATGGATTGGGGTTAACAATGGGCAGTGGGCGGGGCCTAATATATTGGGGTTTGACAATGGGCAGTAGGCAAGGCCCAATGGATTGGGGTAAACAGCGGGCAGTGCCCAATGAATTGGGATTAACAATGGGCAGTGGGCGGGGCCCATTGGATTTGGGTTAACAGTGGACAGTGGGCCGAGTCCAATGGATTGGATTAATAATGGGCAGTGGGTGGGGCCCAATGGATTGGGGTTAACTGTGGGCGAGGCCCAATGGATTGGGATTAACAATTGACAGTGGGCGGGACAATGGATTGGGGTTAACAATGGGCAGTGGGCGGGGCCTAATGGATTGGGGTTAACAATGGGCAGTGGGCAAGGCCCAATGGACTGGGGTTAACAATGTGCAGTGGGCGGGGCCCAATAGATTGGGATTAACAATGGACAGTGGGGCCCAATGGACTGGGGTTAATAATGGGCAGTGGGTGGGGCCTAATAGATTGGGGTTAACAATGTGCATGGGAGGGGCCCAAAGGATTGGGGTTCACAATGGGCAGTGGGCGGGGCCCAATTGATTGGGGTTATAACAGTGCACACATTTCCAACCAACCTACCTCTCTGCGCAAACCTGACAGCCATGAGCCGACCGATCCCGCTACCGCCTCCGGTCACCAGTACCGTCTCTCCGTCCAGGGATTTCGGACGAGACGGCAGGAGAAACTTGATCCATGACCACAGCAGCAGACCGAGGACCTGAACGGTCATCCACAGTACATCCAAGACGATGTGCATGATCGATGAAATGAGGACCACAGCACTAACAGACGAATCCTAATAAGTCCTCAATTTGGCACAGAGGAATTGATCCCTTTCTGGAGTAACCTGAAATACAAATTTTGGCAAAAACGACACAACGGCCTGAAATCAAAGCAGAGTTTTTCTCAAAGGCAGCTTTTCGACCCCACCGTATTTTCTCAGTTGATGAAGTTGTACTTTGAACGTCTGATATCTGCATTGCGCCGCAGACATAGCACGGGGCAACCTTGTCAGCACATACTACATGTAGCCTGAGCTACCATACAATCTTTTGTTGACATTTCAGATAAAAAATTGTTGGATGCTTTGTTTAAATACAGAAGTTTCTAACCCTATCAATATCATTGTTACCACTGGTTACAATTAAAGATGTGAAATATATGCACAGGGTGACATGTGATGGCCAGGCACTATGGCCAGATATGGGCATGATGGGAATCTTTCCCCTTTGTTATTTGCAAAATTGCAATGATTAAAGGGAATATACAACATTTGCAAACATCGAAAAATAAAACTACCAAGTTTTTATGAAATACCTTACTAGGATGTTGGTTAATGACAGTCTCAAGCATCTTGTAAAATTATGGCACCTGGTGTGAATTCATTTTCAAGAAAATGGTATTTTTGTATACATTTCCAACGGTGGTCGGCCGACCAGCGTTGGAAAAACCTACACTATTTTTCAACTACTGCCCCAAATTGACCATTTGTTCAGTCCAAATTTTTGTTTGCTATTGGTTTTAATTACATGTTCATGAACAGGTGCAGGCCAGCTAGACTGGTTCCATTGCCTTACAATTGTCTATCATCTATAAATTGATCCATTTTATCTTTTGTGGAGTCAGGGAACCAGACTACTTGAACATTTTTGTTTTTCTTGGTTTTTCCAACCTTTTCGAACACAAAACTTCAAAAATGTCAGTGTAACAATATTTGATCTATTAATTATACTAACCCCTCAAATAGTTCATTTCTGAAAATTACAGCAAAAGCCAATGATGTACATTCCCTTTAAGTACTAAACTAGTCTAGAATTACGACATGAACGAGATAAATGGTTATAAAAAGTGCCATCGGATCCAGGATACTGCATTCTGCCCCAGAAAAGCGACAGAGACTTTTGACTAAATCTTACTGATTCTTGCTGGTGTACCTGTTCAACACGAAGAGGAAAAATGTTTTGTGCTGAACATGTGTTCTTATTTCTCCATGGATCAGCAAACGTCGTACACTGCCTGTTTACGATGGCTAGCGCGCCCATGCATGACCTTTTCTTTAGCGCCCTTTAAATTATGAATATTCATCAACAGTGACCTATCGAAAAATCCCGGATGTTGAGTCCTCTTTCCACACGGGCAAAATGGCGGACGGGTATGGAAAAATAAACTTACACATTCAATCCGTTTCCATCCCCATTTACATCGTGGTTTAAAGGCAGTAAATTATGCTGAATCAAGGAAAACTGTATATTATTCGTAGTAGTTAACATTTTGATAAATATAGTTTAATAAATAAGTCGTTTTTTTAAACGGAAAATTAGGTTGGTATTAAGCGTGTTACGTGACAAGGATGAATTACAATAATACAAAGTTCCATGTCATTTACAACGCAATGTGCCATGAAATATCCACAGACCACACGGAAAGTTACTTTATCATGTCTGTGATAAAGCGGAGCACTATAGTTCTAAGGATTTATATTTAGTTGATTAGATTTAGCTGGTTTTCTTTTAGCCCCACTAGTGTGGCCGTCGGTATGCTGCGCTGAACCAAAGGCCACACACCGTGGTCCGCGCACTACTGAGGACGTTTTCAAAAAATCTGCGGTCCGTTTCTTACATATGGTTGTTTTCTATGATGTCTCACCTATCACTTCTGGGATGCTTAGGTGTAATGATGTTCCATTTTCCGAGATATTCTTCAATCTTTCTGGAGCCCATATGCACTCGTGAAACGTCTGGTGATGGCAGCCATTTTGAATGTGACAAGAGATGACCTCAAGCTGTGACGTCGCGTTTATGCAAATTGCTTGTCGGGTGAGGGCGCGAGTTGTAAATGCGACGGCTGTTTCCTGCACCATGCATTTATCGTCTGGGGGCCACGTGCACTGATCTCTATTCAGGATCCACGGCACAGGAAACAGCCATCGCATTTGCAACTCGCGCCCTCGCTCGACAAGCAATTTGCATAAACGCGACGTCACAGCTTGAGGTCATCTCTTGTCACATTCAAAATGGCTGCCATCACCAGACGTTCACGAGTGCATATGGGCTCCAGAAAGATTCAAGAATATCTCGGAAAATGGAACATCATTACTCCTATAAAGCATCCAAGAAGTGATAGATGAGACATCATTATGGAATACAACTATAAGAAAGTAAGAAACTGAGAATGTAAGAAACTGAGCGTAATTTTTTGGAAAACTTCGTCCTCAGTAGCGCGCGGTACCACGGTGTGTGGCCTTTGGTTCAGCGCAGCATACCGACGGCCACACTAGTGGGGCTAGTTTTCTTTCAGTTAACATAGTCATGATAGTTGAAGTTTAACGATAATTTATTTTAGCCAGCTAGATTGTACAGCGCCCTCTGTTGACTACTGTAGGTAACGCGTATTTGTATACGAGTAGGCCCACAAAAAGGTTTTAAATTACCACCGTAGTTTGTACAAGACCAGTGGATAGTGCCAGTGTTAGCAGCAGGGCTTGAATTCTAGTCATGCTAGTTACGTTAGTCATGTTAGTCATGTTACTTAGTGACATTTTCACTTTTTTTAAAAATCCTCTGGCAATCACTGTCAATATGTTGAGGCTGAGCCAGTGACATCCTGGACTAGCAGTGCGGAGGATTTCCAGTATAGCCTACCATCTATAGGCCTAAATTTATGCAGGCTGAGCAGAAACAACACCAGGTCCGGCACAAGACCTTAAAAAATAAAACCCTAACTGCCTTGAATCCTTCAAAATCCTCATTGCCAAAGTGGAGGAATGTGGAGGATTATACTTGAAATCCTCCGCACTGCTCCAGGATGTCGCTGACCAAGTCTCAATATATTGACAGTCACTGCCGCAGGATTTTGCAGGATTCAGGCAGTGGACCCTTCCATGGACCATATTCAAGAAATAATTGAGAAATTTGCAGGATTGAGGCTATATGCTATTTTCCCATGAGGCCAATTGGAGGATTTTGCATAATTGAGGCTACATCCTGGCAAAAAGGCCTAGGGAGTTCCGGTTAGCACAATGCATCCTTTGAAATCAGCCACACACTTTTGCCACAATATCCTTAATCCTGCAATATCCTCCATTTTGCAAAGAGGATTTTGGAGGATCTGGAAAGGTTAGGGTTAAAGAAAGCCGGCCCCGGCTAAATATACACTGCCATAACTTACGTGTCTTTGTTTTTCATTCCAGTGTTCCAGCAAAGCTGCCCACGCAACCCGAGACCCTCTTGAAAAAGAGGAAGAAGGCTCAAACTGAAAAAGCCCGACGTGCTCAGGTCCGGCTTCTCAAAAAGAAGGTAGGCCTAATGCAGAGTTGTAATGACTGGCGTCAAAGACTCGATTCGAGTCCGAGTCGAGTCACAATTTTTGGTGACTCATCTCGACTCGAGTCCCTATGGATAAATGGCTCGACTCGACACGAGTCACTGCAAGCAAATGACCCGAATCGACTCAAGTCCCTCATCAAAAGACTCGATTCAACTCGAGCGAAGGCTGATGAGACTCGAGTCCTAAAAATAAAAGCAAAATTTTGTGAAAAAAATTTGCAATGACTTGCGGTGCAAAGTTTATGTTCATTTACAAACATACAACATGTGACACTCCCACCTTATGATTCTGGAATGCACAAAATACACTCCAGGAACCGGATTTTAAACCTTTTCCAATTCATTGTTTCGTCATTGGCTTTGGGCGATTTCTTACAAAGCTGTTGGATTCAAACGACGGCTAAATTTATACCCTCCTTTTATAAATTTTGGTAAATAGTGTTCAAATATTCATGACTCGAATTGACTCAAGCTATGTATTTGACTGAACTCGACTTGACTGGACCTTCTTGACCTAATGACCTGACTCGACTTGAGTCACTTCTTTAAAATGACTCGACTCGAGTCACAAAAATCAGTGACTCATTACAGCTCTGGCCTAATGTTGGCAAAAATATCTTGATGTCATCACAGCCCCACCAAATTCACTTCATATTTACTTCACGTGGGAAGAATGCCGACTTATTTTTGACTTTATTGCCCCATTTCACGACGCGCTTCAATGGTTAGGCCTATACAAATACGGTAATCGATACATTTTGTTTGCAGAGAAATGCCACCAAAAGGAAGACGATCTTCAAGCGTGCGGAGCAGTACGTCATGGATTACAAGCGAAAGGAACGTGACATCATCAGACTGAAGCGTGTCGCCAGGAAGCATAACAACTTCTACGTGCCTGACGAACCCAAGCTCGGCTTCATCATCAGGATCCGTGGGTCAGTGAAAATTAGATTTCTCCCATCGACGGTGTTTGAACAGGAAAATTATTTAATTTCAAGCTATAGTCCATCATTTGCAGCTATCCAAAAAGGAAATGATGTAATTATTGTTGAAAAACATACTTGGTTGAAAGATAGTAAGGGGAATAAATTCCCTGTGAATTTATTCTTTCTGGCAAACTGTCATTTTGAAGGATTTAACGAAAGAAGGCCTTTCGAACAGTGCATCTTAAGACGCACCGTTGGAAATTTCCGTTAGTAGTTCGTTTTATTATCGGTGAAGCGCGCGCAAGCATTGGCACGACGCACACGCACGCGCGGTTGCTATAATTCGTCGGATCAGTGCGCGACATCGCGTAGCTGCAATCGGCTCAGTGAGAACGTGTCTCGGACGCTGAATTCAGGCCCAATTCAAAACATGACTCGGCAACTTTTGATTTGAAATTGAGATCCTAGAATGCTGTTTTTCTTGGAATATACAGCTGAAGCTGAGCTGAAACTTCATCAGGTTAGTTGTTCAGTACCCTTCTTTAGATTTTGAGCACTTTTGTTGCTTCAAACGAACAAAATGCACAAATTACAAATGATGGACTATATCTTTAACAATAACCACTCCAACTCCATTAAAATCCATCCTGCCATTTTTGTGGATTTGAGAGGGACTTCGTCCAGAAGACCTGGCGTGGCTAAATATTGATGGAGTATGATGGACTTGGGCATAATGGCCTGAAGCAGTGCTAGGGGTATCCGATTGATTTTGCCTAGCTTCCTGTACTGCTATTGTGATAAAAGCTATATGTAGCAAGTCCATGAATGTCAACCCGTGTTTGTTACTTGAAAGCAACGTTTATGTATTGTTTAAGCTATACTTGAACAATACATGTATAAGTTATAATCACTTGGGCACGTGTGGTTTAATGGTAGTGCACAGGATTCATGATAGTGAGATTGTGGGTTCGAGCCCTGCCGTGGCCATGCATGTTGTGCCCTTCAGTAAGGCGCTTTACCTCAATTACTTCTCTCAACCCAGGTGTTAAATGGGTACCGGTGTCACATGAAAATCTGACTCCTATGAAAATCGGACCCCTATTTCCCTATTATTGGTTGATCCCTCGCACGTGACAGGTCACTCTCCCAAAACGATCCTAAAAATAGCATAGTATCGTACTCACGCGTGCGCAGTACTACCAATGAGTCCACATTTCATGGAGTCGGATATTCACGCTACACCGGCATTATTCAATGCTGGGAAGGTAAAAGACTCGCTGTGGAGGAGGTGTGGCGATCCCTCACAGCAACATTTCATGGAATCGAGTCTGGCCCAATCGCTTCGAAATAGAAATGGGCACTCCCGTTCCTGTGAAGAAAGGTTCGTCCCCTTTACCTTTGTACGTTAAGTTATACTTAGTTAAATAACAGTAAGTAACTGGCAATTTTATTCTTTTCTTTTTTTCTTCAGTATCAACGGTGTCAGCCCCAGGGTGCGCAAGATCCTCCAACTCCTGCGTCTTCGCCAGATCCACAACGGTTCCTTCATCCGTCTGAACAAGGCCACTATCCAGATGCTGAGACTAGTGGAACCCTACATTGCATGGGGGTGAGTTGGCTAAAGAGACTGGCTTGCTAGCCCTTAGCACAAGCCGCATCCGAATCGTTTGGCTATGGCCAGGAATAACACACAAACCTATGGAAGCCACTGGCTAACGGCTGCAGCCACTTCTCATAGACTTATATATAATATCTGGCCGTTGCCATGATTCGGTTTTGGCCACACACGACCTCAAAATTTCTAACTTGGATCAACCCTAAATCCCCAACAGGTTTTCTCTAGGTACCCTGCGAAATGCAATAAAATGCAACTTGACTGAAATATAACCCTGCTAAATGCAACAAATTGCAACAGTGGATTCTGTTGCATTGTGCAGTGAATCCAGTGCCTACCAGCTTTGGCACCAAGCAGTTACCCTGCTAAATGCAACAAATTGCAGCAGTGGATTCTGTTGCATTGTGCAGTGAATCCAGTGCCTACCAGCTTTGGCACCAAGCAGTTACCCTGCTAAATGCAACCAAATGCAACAGTGGATTCTGTTGTATTGCCTTGGCACTATGAGCAGTTACCCTGCTAAATGCAACAAGATGCAACAAGCACAGGGACTTGAGTTGCCAGCTAAATGCAACAGTATGCAACAACGTTTGACCTTTGTTGCTTTGTGTTGCATTTAGCAGGGTAAGGGTTAAGAGTCGGCAAACACCCAAGCGTGTGTGTTTCTTTGACCACCTCCATTAAAGAAACTGTCAAAATGTAAAGCTTTTGTACCAGTGATTCTTCTTGAAACCCCCCACACTTCCATTTTGAAGTCGCCTCACGGGGTATATCTGCAAACTTCTCACAAGATAAAATCTTGGTGGGTTGCTTTCTAACTTTTTTCCTCCACGTTTTATCCAGCGGGATATCAATAGAGAAAGCCTCAAATAGGTTAGAGCTTGTGCAGTTTTGTCTTCGACTTTTTGTTATGTTTTTGATGCATTACCCAATCTGATTTTTACTCCTGCTTCATTGATGTGGTCATTGATGTATTTTTTTCCTACAGTTTAGTCCTCATTTCTCTTCTGTTTTGTAACTAGTCATGTTTCTCGTTATCCAGTTTGGTATCAAGAGAATAATTGAAATCGCTTCAAATTAATGCAGTTCCTTGTATAATTGTCGTTTAACAGGTACCCTAACTTGAAGTCGGTGCGTGAGCTTATCTACAAGCGGGGGTTCGGCAAGGTCCAAATAAGACGCGTCCCCATCACCTCCAACGAGATCATTGAGCAGTCGCTAGGTACAGTCTCTAAATTTCAATACCTGTCATCCTTGGGCAAGTTTGCGCAAGAACTATTGTTGACCAATGGTTAACCATACTTCGACTAAAGTTAGCCCGAACTCTGTCTAGTCGACGATGGTTGACTACGCTTGTCGACTATTCGGAACCAGCCTACTGGGTCTGGTTGCATCTCTGGTAACCAATAGCCGCGCGCATTCATAATGTACAGCAGGGAGCCAGGATCCAGAAGTTCTGCGACGACATCGCTATCGTCCGGCGTTTGACTCACTGATCTGGTTTGACGAGAGACTTTCACACGTTGCTATTAGTGCGCGGGCGTAAGTTGCGTCACAAATTAACCACTAGTCAACTAATGGTCCTTGTTTGAATTTGCTCCTAGACTGCCAACAATTTTTTTTTGCTTTGCTTTTGGGGGGGGGGGGGACTTAGCAGCTTTCTGAAATTGATTTTGAATAATGGAGGATTTAACCCTCGCCCTGCTAGGCCTTTTTTGCTGGGATGCATCCTCAATCCTGCAAAATCCTCCATTTACCACCATGTAACAATTGGATGCAGCCTCAATCCTCCAAAATCATCCGTTATTTCTTGAATTTGTTCAGTGGAGGGGTGACCACTGCCTCAATCCTTCAAAATCCTCCAACAATCACACTATTACGTTGAGGCAGTGCAGATGATATCCAGAAGCAGTGCGGATGATGGCCAGAAAAATTAAGCACAACTGAACACAACCAAGGCCTTGACACAATGCCTCCTTCATAAACAACTGACAGTTTTGGCCGACAGCTACAATCCTCCAAAACCCTCCAAAAGCGCCCGGTTGAATTCGGCGGATTGAGGAGGGTTAGGGTTAACTCTAACCCCCTCGTAGTTCCTCGGGACTACCCTGCTAAATCCAACAGAGTCCAACCGGAGTTTCCTACACAATCCACTGTGCCTTGTTTTCAGTTGTCTGCTGAATTCAACGGAGTCCAACTTGGTTTTATAATGCTGTTCAGTTGCCTGCTGAATCCAACATGTTGCATCAGGAATGTACACAAGGGTTTACTGCTCAATCCTACAGGCTCCATCGGGTATATGATATAGTTGGATTCTGAAGGATTCAGAAGGGTTAGAGTTAATGCAGGTTGGGTTATTTGTCGTCTTATTTCACGTCTTGTCTTTTTTTCTTTCCAGGCAAGTACGGCATCATCTGCATCGAGGATCTGATCCACGAGATCTTCACCGTCGGGCCCAACTTCAAGCAGGCCAACAACTTCCTCTGGCCGTTCAAGCTCAGCAGCCCCCGCGGCGGCTACAAGAAGAAGGGCAACCACTTCGTCGAGGGCGGTGACTACGGCAACCGGGAGGACAAGATCAACGAGTTCATCCGTAAAATGAACTAAGCTCCGCCCACTTTCCCAACAATTCCCCACAAAATCCAACAAGACCTTTCATTGTGGAGTAAGTTCAAAACATGGCACATCATTCAGTCGTTTTATTGGTCTGTTCTGAATTTGAAGCCTTTTCATTGAAGTACACACTTCTGAATTCGTAATTCGCATTCGATGGCATTTACTTTTTTCAGAGACACAGTTGTCAAGCCGAAAAACCCTCAGAAATGCAAAAGAAAAAATGTGTAAGCCAAACGATTCTGTGTAATCGTTTTCCCTTACCATTAAGACGAGAGAAAGTACAAAATAAAAGTAACGCTTCTAATTTAAACACTGTGTGTGGATTTTTCATTACAGCTGTTGTGAAATGTGAGGTACAATAGTTCATTTTTCCTAAATATCCCAAATTGACCAAATCCAACTCCAGTACAGTGGAACGTCGCTATACCGAACAGTTGGCTATACGGAATGTTGTCCTTGGCTCTCGATTTTTGTGCACAAAACGTACCAAACATCGTTGTTGAAAAATTTCAACAGAAGAGTGACAAGTGGTTATTATTTCCCCAAGGAATAGAAGGGGAAAGCCCCCCATTGCTGTAGGTAGTAAGCTCAAAAACTGTGTAATTACATAATTCAATAGTCGACACGTGTTCAAAGTCGTCTTTCAGTATTTAGTGTGCAGGGTGAAGTTATGAAGGGCGCTATTTATTGAAAAGTGAATATCGGAGCACCGGCAGGTTCAAATCGCTATACCGAACAATCGCTATTATAGACAATTTCTGTGGATCCTGCAAGTTCGTTATAGCAGCGTTCCACTGTATTACCAGCCTTGCGACAATTTACATGCTCTATGTACAACCCAACCACGATTGCTTCACGTGCAGTATGGTGACCAAATCTTGTTCAGTACAGGGCATTTTGTAGCATAAGCCTTCAAGGTGTTGGGGCTCACTTACAACCGGGGTCATGATGTCGGACAAACTAAGGAAAACAACATTCTCAAAAATGATAAGACTTGCCTAGTTCAACACCCAGAAGTGCAAACTGCCAAATTTGAACTTTCAGGGGGGAAAAACTACCGAAAATAAACTTGTAAAGAATTTACCAGCATCCTGGAAGTCGAACCGTGATCAGTCATCCTTGATTTCACTATGACAGGCCACACATGTACAACATCAGTCGGCATTTACTTGCAGCACCTTCGACTTATCACTTCCTTCCATGTCGACCTGTCTCCCATATTCCCACCATATTGATCCCAATGGGTTGTTGACACACAACCGATAGACCGACTATTAGCCCCGCCCACTTACAGGATTGTAGCACGTGAGCACGCCTTCTTCCTGTTCCAGACGCGCGCGTCGAACGCACGCCGCACATTAATCACGCTTGTGATTGGTCAGATCATGACAGGGCGGCCTGACGGGGCTTGGACATGGGGACCGGTAGCTAGCGCCCATTTAAAGCCATTGATTGGATCACTCCTGCGCGCGCGTCATGATTGGTTATTTTCAAATTGCTGTTTAGCTCTTATGCATGGACGATGATTCAACACACGATTATCAAAAAACTCACTCTTGTCTTAACCCACAAGAAGCACGCAAATCATCAGTAGCTCCATTAAGGTAATTTTCAAGCATTTCAACTGCTTAGGATTTAAATACTGAACAGATATTTCTCTCTCTTTATTAATATTTGCAAGAGACACTCAAATTCAGCAAAAATCGAAGCTCATCGCTTCCAAAATTGTACATTCATGACGCGGCTATTGTCGTGTTTTTTTCTTCAATAAGCTGGTCCAGGCAAACGTTGCCCTTGTGATTTTCAATTCAGGAGGCGGGATTCAGACCTGTACACGTCATGTATACATTTGCATACATTAGGAGGGATGGTGTATAGAAGATTCACTGCTAGCTACTTGTCCCCATATTTGAAGTCCAAGGGGCAATGGGGACAGGGAACCAGACTAGACGGGGCTTAATCGATGGTCCCTTGCTGACTTGCTCACCTTGAAACAGGTACAGAACAAAATGGCACCCGTCATTGGAAAAATTACAGAGTTGATTATTTTAGACATTTGTGTTACCTTTTGAAGGTGCTTGGGATATTTTTGCACACTGACCTTGTCCCTAGGAAACTGTTTATTTCCAGTCCATCAGCAGCTATATTTTTTTATGGTAAATGTTTGTAGTCCCTGATGTATTTATTTCCCGAAGTAAGCGAATTGCACAAAAATCATAGTTCAGTAGGCAAAGTCACATTTGACATTTGAGGGCGGAATGGTGAACAGTTCATTTTCTGGATACAAGTTTCAAATACCGATTTAAAACTAGGTGAATTCTTCATATTCTCGCAAGAATGTATTCACGGATTTGCACTTCTTTTTTTTTAAGAAAGAAATATCCACCAACTTGGTTCAAACTTCAACAGGTTTAAGATTCGTCAATATCCTGCGTTAGATTCTGATTTTTATATAGAATTTTTGAAAACAAAACATTGAAAAGCCAAGGTTATCCATTGCATAGACCCTGCGCTTAGAGCGCCCTCACTGCATACAGGCCTTTTTCCTCTTAATAATTAAATGCTATAACTTTCATTTTCCCTTAATTTATTTTAAAATAACCTACCTTCAGTGAGAAATGTCTTTGTAGGGGTCTACATGTATTTTGAAAATGTGTGCTTGGTACTTACTTCAGGAAATGGCTGTTGAAGCAATTTTGGTAAAACCATCTATACCATAATATACGAGAGTTCCGATTAAGCAATAAAGGGCATATTTGTTTACGTCTCGGGGTCTACGTGACCAGAAATACCCCCCCCCCCCCTCGGCCCCACTTAAAAGGGCGTATGGGTAGGGTCATTGGGATTTCAGGGGAAATTGGTGCAGTCATCCCCCTCCCTCCCATCTTACCCCCGGGGTCATGGCTGGCTGACATTTCGAGTTCCCCTGAAATACATCTGATAAGGGATGTGTTCCCCTCCACCCCCACCCCACCCAACATAATGCAAATTATCTAACGCTGTCCTAAGTCCCTACATCAGAATACACTTCGAGTTTTTTTGTAGTTTTTGTATGGCCTCTAAACGGTAGATACCAACACTTTACTACTTCATAATGAGACATGCATGCAATGGTGAGTTCGGAAACTATCTATCAAAGTCTTCCTCCACGATAAAACATACAACTGATGTCAACACTTCTGATCAAAATTCACTTCACAAAGTTTCACACAGTTTCTAGTTTCAAGGAAGACGCAAACCGTTTTATCAGTTTAAGCACTGGCAGGAGCTTCTACAAGTAACTTTGGTGTCGTTCGGTCGCTGAAAAGCTTACCAAAAATAGATTTTACACAAATTTAGCAAATGCAACCTCGTTCCCCGTGGGTACGATCTTGCTGCGCCATGTTTTTCCCATCATGCCTTGCGCGATCTTAACAAGGAACGCGCACGCGCGACCATGCCATCATGCCGTCTGTAAATCACTCTAAAAATTGTTTGTAAACAATTCGTGAGAATTTTTATAAACGGATGCAAGTGTGCAATATTGTTATAGTCACGTGGTATTTTCTGTAGTGGTTGGACGGTGTCCGAAAGAAGGAAATGAAAATTGACGAAATGTATGGTGTTCCATAATGTGCCATCGGCGTCGCATTTTTCGCTAGAGCTTATTGTGCACTCGCACTTGTTTTTAAGCATAGGATTAAACTTCTAGTTCACGAAATGGCCTGTGGTCGAAAGATCTGCACAAAACATCCTTAAAGTCCAGAACTGCCAGATTTCATTACTAAATAAACTTGTCAACAACAAAGTTTTCTGAGGATATCTCATTGGAACCAATCGGGATGTAACTTATCAGACCTGGTCACTATGTACCCGCCCCATATCCTTCATCTTATTCACGTGGGAATACGATGTTCAATTTAGGGTAACTTTTCAACTTTGAAAGTACTGCGTCTGAGGTCAAGCATGTTTACTGTTGCCTATTTTTGGCCATGTTTAAATCGAAGGGAAGAGAACTGGGTACATTTTAATCAGTAAATTACTTCAGATCCTCTTGATTGAAGTAAATATTTTGACACTGAACATTCCTAAATAGAAATGGTATTTTAGGGATTAAACAACAAGACATGGAAAGGAATAATTAAGAGCTGTAATGTTTAGCACACGCTTGTGTTTGGAGAATATCTTTCTGCGCAGAATTGGGGGAAATCGAGACGCATGGTCAGAGAGAGCAATGGTTTTGAAAAACGTCAGATCTGGGCCCCCCAAAACAAGAGTTTTGATAGCCAATTGACCCTTTGCATATATATGGCGCCCTCACTAAGGCCTTCAAGTTGGTTACTTTGTGATGCGTTTTGAGTTAATACTTTGTACTTCCATTGCACTGAGTTTAAGTAAAACTTGTAAGTAATTTAACTGCCACTGACTTGAAATAAAACCTGTTCTCGCGTGAGGGCGCCATAGGGGAACGAAACCCAGGTTCCCTTTGTAAATCAAGAATTTGTGCCTGTCTTTCTACCCAATCAAAAGTGCCCAAAATCGGCAAATTAGTTCGTGCATTATAAATCTGTAAGGTGCAAAAATCTAGGTCATCATAGAAGCTGGAACACCTTGATATTTATCTTAACGTGTGTCCAGGCAAATTGAAACGGACGGTGGACCAGGGTCCGGATCGTCAACTCTTTGAAGACCGAATCCGAGAATAATTAGTAAAGGCTACTCCGAGGTGTTCAGGGATTATGTCCTTGTCCAGTCCCGGACGGGGAGGATTTAGGCCAAGGATGCCGGACAACGCCTGCTTCTCGGAGATTTTGAGAGAGCGTGAATCGTGGTGAGACCTTTACCTGGGGTTATTGGGGTTAGGGCAACGGCGGATCCAAAACCAAATTTCCGGGGGTGGGGGGGGGGGGGAATAAGAAGGGTCTATAACCGGCCGGCTGGCAAATGTGACCTGCCATATCATAATGAGGAATAACCCCACCTTTGACTTTTCAAGTTATATACACCACGTTACAGCGCAAATCACTGGCTTTCCAATTATACCAAATTTACTTTTGTGGCTTAATGTTTTCCAAATAATATGCCGTAGGAACTTCAACAGTATCTCGCCGAGCTTCGCCGACCTCATCTCGAGAAAAACAGCTTTGAAAAAAAAAACCCGCATTGCGCCGTCAATGGCAATGAAAAACGTTCTTCAGTTTTGCCACTTTTTGGGTATTTTTACCAACAAAAATACATCGTGTGAATCTTGGATACCTTGGCTAGGCTACTCAATTATCAAAGTTTAACATGAAAAAAAACAATGTTGATTTTGTCAAGATTTGTCTAGCCTATCCGATTTCAGCAATTTACACGGGTTTTGGGGACATTCCTCATTTTGCCGGAGTCAATTTGACATAAGGGGGTGGGCTTCATTGACGCCGAGGGCGCTGTTCCTCATTTTTCAGTCTAAAAATATTTCACGAAATGATTTTTTATCATATGTATTATGAAAATGTTGACACGTAGCATTAGCCCACATCATGGAACGTATAATGTGCCACTAAGCCACTAAGGTTTTTGAAGGGTGTTAGCAGTGGCTATTTTGATGGAATTTATGGCGCAGAATATTCTTCGTGCGTCTGTACCAGATGAACAAAGGACCTACTATTATCTTCTTTCCGTCAGGGTCTTACGGCCATTTTAGGCACAAAACCACAAAACTGTCGCCAAAAGTTACCAAGTCATGGTTTAAGATCACAAGCCCAATTCTTTAACACCAGAAGGAAGCAGACAACGTTATCATTCCACTCCCTCCAGCATCTTGTCTCTCAAAACACTCCCTTAATGGCTTGGGAAGATAATTGCATTGCGTCAATCGCCAGCAGACGATACGAGGTGTCAAAAACAAATTTGCGCGCCAAACGCGAAGCTACATCAATCTGCACGTTTTGTATCGGTACACACAGCGCATGCGCTGGATGCGGTCTCCGCCCAGACGTCAATGGGCATGGACGAATACAAGTTTAAAAGAACATGTAGTGGGGTCCGACTGTCCGTAAAACTTTGCATTTGGTAGTAGCATTGTGCGGTGTAGCTCGGGCTTTTTGGCATTGAAAATTAACATTTTCTTTACGAGAAACATGACTTTGTGGTAAGTACATTAATGTAAAGTCGATATTTTTTGGTGAAGGCTTGGGTTATTTCAACCGAGAATTTAATCCCCCCCCCGAAGAACTGAGAACGAAACTCTGACACATGTAGGCCTAGGTAGAAATGACATAGACCTGATAGTGATAGGCCTAGGCATAGTGATAACCTATTTGATGCATTGTATTGTCCATATATCGCCACTTGTCACCTGGAAATTCCGAAATGTGAAACTTACCGGCCAATTATTAATTTCAGAAGCATTGAAATCCATCTTTCATCGGGACGTTGGTCGAAACGGTTCGCGTTCACTGGCCGAGGATGCACCCCATTAAGTCTGGACGCAAGTTTGTATTGCTAAAGGCATTAATTTTGCAAACGAACGACTTCCGATAACAGCCTATTCAAAACACGGTGAAATTATTATTACAGCCCTCCCCCCCTCAAAAAAAAATGAGATGTAGTGCATTAACAATACTTGACTCAATTCACCAAGGAATAAAGGTCTCGATCAGGATTTCACTTTTTTAAGCAACAGCACAGGTAATTTCGGCATTGCCCGACTTCCGGGTCAAAAGGCCAGATGAGGGTCACTTCCATCCCAGGCCCGGATCAAGTTGGTTTAAATTTTCAGATAAAAATTATATCTGAAGAAAGATATTGACTTTGCATTATTTTTCAGAATGGAGGAATATTAGGAAGAACATATTAAAAGCCTGGCTGTCTCGGAAGAAGGGATAAAAGGGAGTCAAGAATGTTAGACATAACGGGAAAATGTTTATTCTGATGTTCTATAGTGCCGGCCGTGGTTTTTTTTAATGCAAATATCACAAGGCCAAAGGTCACTCGAGGTGTGGGTTTCAGAGTAAATTGTGGAAGAACCAGCCCCTTACACTGAAACAAAACAAGATAATATAATCTCTTCACCCTTTATGAATAGGTTTGGGATGCATTGCAAGGCATTAAAAATGCCTCTACCCATATTAGGCATAGAACTGTCATAGCCAAGAGTGGCTCGAACCCACAACCTGCAGAATTATACCCGCAGACCACGAAATCAACGCCCAGCTACTTGGCCATGACATTTCATAAACTAGGTTTGATTGGGATAAGGGGACTGAATCTCTATATGTAAAATCCTTGTCGGTCACCTCACCCTGCTCCACCCAAACCCACCCCACTACCACGCCCAACTTCATTAGGAAATTTTAAACCATAGAACTTTTAAACCATGCTTTTTCCCTTGAAGCCTCTGCCTAATTTTGGAATATCCCATCATTAAAAATTCTCTGAGATAAATTCCTTACAGACCTAACCCTTCTATTTCTTCTCATTGTTTTACTGAAGTTTCAACCCCCACCTCACCTCGGAATAAATGGGGGGGGGGGAGTTCCAGCGGTGGAATTAAGATTTCAAGTTTTCGAGTGTGGCAGTCAGATAACTTCCTCAATTTACGTCATATAGCTGTGACGCACAAGATACCAGCAATTTGCCCATTACTTAAGACTCAAGGTGCATCTCAAGACCAGTATATCTCTGAGACCCATTTAGTTTTAGAACCGGAGTTCCAATGAGATAGTAGTAACCAATCTTCTGGCGGTTGTAATCCTTCGTCTCGGGGGAAAAGACAGTGTGTAGGGTTCAAGAGGGCAATGCTCTAGAACTTCCGAGATTCGTCGAGGAACAGGGTTAACTCCCGGAAATAGCATCTTCGATGGGTGTCATTTTTGTAGAGAGAACGAGGAGTGAGTTGGTTTGGGCGGGAGAATTTTTAGTGGAAAGTACTGTTGTTTCGATACCTATTTAAAAAAATCACAGGATGTTATATTACAAAGGCTTTGTTGCTTGTAATAATTTAACATATTTCGTATGAGTTACTTTATCGTACCATTGCTTGATGTTGAAGGTATAAGTTCTAAAAATGCCCGCAAGAGAATTTGGAAAGCCCTAACTTGGGTGTTTTCACGATATATTAGACATGATACCAATTACCAAATTAAAATGTGTAAGTCTTTCATTCAAAGTAGGAAATTGTGTGCTTAGTGCATGGGCGTCGATCGGTGGTGGGTTAAGTGGGAGATATCATATCGTTTGTCTCCCCCCCCCCCCCCCCGGCCCCCCAAATAAACATTGTAGCCTACAGTTGATTGTTTAGCTCAGAATAGCTGATTCAATGACTCCAAACTCGAAACTGATTTTTAAATGACTTGCTAACAAAAATGGTTAAGTGGTCAGAAATTGCCTAATAGATTGCACCACAGAGTGTCAGAATCCAAATTTTTCGGAGGCCCTTATTAAAGTGGGCCCGGACCCCACGCCATTACGGCTTCGCGCTTCGCGCTCGCATTAGTTCTGATCAAGGTATGAATCCCACCCCACCTCTTTCTTGGCTTAGTGGCAGTATCACACCATTTGGATGGTACTGCTTCAGCTGTACAGGTGTTAAACTAAGAGACAAGCCTCTTACTGTAGACTCTCTGAGCGTGCTGCCCGAAACGTCATCAGCTGAGACCTATTTTATAAAACCAGACAAAGAGAAACGATTTCCCCACAATAATGTGCCAAGACAATCCATTCCTTATAAAACCTATCTTGGGAACAATTTCCTGAACGCACGTGGAAAAGCATTAATTGAAACCATTGCTGCATACATACGAACTATACGAGTCCCTTGGAGCGCAGGTATTTTTTTTTAATACCGGCCGCCGGCACCGGTTCACCAAATTTCCGGTGGCCATGCACAACGGTCAATCATTTAGACCTTACAGCCTTGTCAATCATCGCATTCACCTGCCATTTTGTTTAACACCTGCTATAGTATGCTGGATGAAATTAATTGATAGAATCTCATTCTTAGCTCAAGTTCTTGCGAAGATGCACGGCCCCTGTCTTGAGGCCTAGCCCGACCTGCCAGCATGGTTCATCTCCGGACAGGTAGCTCTATAAAAAAATTTTTTTTTTAAAGGCCTTTACGAATGCAGTGGAAGTGGGACTGTTGTCTCCGTCCTTTTTCCGAGGCAAACTTCTCCATGTCTACTGCAATTAGCTCAGCCTGGAGTTTGAACAACAACACACCCGCTCTTGGACAAAATTAATTGAATAGTTTGGTTTTTATTTAAGCGTCGACCTTAAGACTTGCAGGAAACCGTGCTCTGGTTTACATGTATGGAGTACTGTTGATGCAGCGTTGCCCTTTTCCACCGTCTCCACTGACCTTCCAAGAGAAATGCGGACGTCTTGGGACCCGACAGAAGATGAAAATCTTCCAGAATCGTAATCGAAGTTGTTGCTCTGAAAGGTTAATGTTATAATAGGCTACCCTTAGAGAATTTCCTCGTGTGTATGTTTTGATGCAGAAAGTTCACCCTAACAACAGATACCTTTTTCCCTGGCTTTATGTTGCCTTTAAAAGGGTCAGTCATTCACATACTTTTAAAGGATTTGGGTAAATCTGTGCCCGAACAAATCAATTGGGAACTCGAAAAAAGACACTGTCTCCCGCCTTGGCCGTAATGATGCTAAAATAGTCTGGTACCGATGACGTCATCAACGATTCATAAGGATGTATATCCGCCCTACAGGGACCCTGGTCAAGATGGCGCCACTACGTCACTGACATTTCATCTGTCTTGTATCATCTCGTATACGCAGTCTCTAGACAGTTGGCGTCTCCCTCAAGACGCTCTGCCCTCCTATCATCTCACATCTGTCTACCTGGCCTGTTTCACCATCAAGAGTTACAGCTACAAACAAGATGAAAACAAGTGAACCAAAGCATTTCCGGCGCACATGAAATCTGTTTCCTGGAGACATGCGCATAACACGCTCCCCTGCCCCACTGAAGTTGTTAACTGCGCACGATAGTGCCGGATGTTATTAAAGGAATTGCAACCTGACGGCTCTGCGGTGATCTATCATCTCATGATGCTGTTTCAGCGACTTCAGGACAAGTGCGCCACCAGCGGTGAACTTTCACCGAGGTGCCGAATTTGGACGAGTACAGTTTAAGTTTCGGGCTCATCAAGTTTGCTTGAATTTGCCTCTGTGGTTTTGGTTATTATTTTTGGTCAACCTTTTCTTTACAAACTGTGACAGGTGGATTGGAAAAATAGCCTTTTCTCCAGACTACAGGACTCAATGGGACCATGCAGCTTTGATGCAAAGTCAGTCTGGTTGGTATTAAAACCGTTTCCTCGAGTGAACTCTGCAGAAACCGATTTCAAATCGCGGATGTTCAGCTCCCCTTGCCTCGAATTAACTTCAGTTATAGCGTGGAGTCCAGAAGCAACGCACGACCTACTTTTTGCCTGCAGCCCAAGTCAACGTTGAACAAACCCTCCCAAATAAGCGGCAAAGTGAAAATGACAAGTTAATCCCAGGAAGATTTCAACACGGGGAAGAAACCTGAGCGCTGCCCGGAGGAAAGTTCGGCATTACACGGTCTTTTAACTCGGTCACCGTAACTCTCCCGCAAACCTCCCCCTCCCACTGACCCGTAGCAGATACCCCAACTGCCACCTGCTTTTGCAGGCGGGAGCGTGTACTTAAGAGTTCATCTTGTAAGCTACTCGCCGGATGAAACAAGCGACTACCCTTGATACTTGTCATTTGGACTTGGGACTCGGCCAGCTTGAACGGGCATCGCAACCATAAGGAGCTACCGGAGTGTTCATGGCTTGACCAACATTCGTCACCAAACTGCGGATACGGGACTTAGACCTGAAATCATTCTTTCAAACACGAGGTCAGTATGTTGTTTATAAATGGTGTAAAGATGTGACTCCAATTTTGGTGTGGAAGATATTTATTTATTTATTTATTTAAAGGGCCCATGCAGTGTAATTTTTTTTAATGCGATCCTTGAAAATGCACATTTGTGTCCCATTTAACCTTATTTTCAATTTTCGTTTTGCCATTTTCAAGGGTATTTTGGTGCCTTTTTTGTTTGTTTCATGAACAATCGTTTTGATGTAATTTCTTGTAGAAACCTGAATGTTACAGCCGTTTCAACACCAAAAGTTGCCAGAATTTTGAATATTTTGCTGTCGTGAATTTCCTTTTCTTTGGCGAGTCGTTGTTGTGTCAGTACATGGCAGTAAGGCAATGTATGAGCAAACTTTTCTCAAAAAAATTTCAATCAGCAAATTTTGGGTTCATAATTTGAACAGAAAACCCCTAAACTGAACATCAATATCTGAAATGACATCACAGCGACAGCGCTCTCAGCCTTGCCCGGAAAGGCATGGACAATTTTTGAAGCTTAAAACAGTGCACTTTTCAATAAAGTTAACGAAATAGGGATGCCAAATAGTTTTCATGCATAATAAGATAAGTAGAAAGTTGCACAAATGTGTTCTTGTTTTTTTTTTTTTTTTTTTTTAAAGAAAAACACATCTCATGAACCCTATAACTTAAGGGTTCGATCATTGGTGTAAGATTAACACGAAAATGCGACTTTGTCCGGGCGGTGCTTTATAAAGCAGCTGCTGACAATAGACAAAAAATGTCTGAAATCACGTTTTTAAGAAAGATGACTATTTTACCTAATAAAGATTTCGCAGGCATTTCCTTACAAATGCAGTTTATCTTCAAGTTGGTGTATACGTGCTTTTTGGTGTGGTATACCAGCTTAAAAAAATGGGGGTTTTCAGATTGAATTGATAATTTTCTGGCATTACATTAGTTATGAGCTTTCCAATGAGACATCGCGCGAAAAAATCAGCCCACGACAAGTAATCAATTAATTAATTCCAACTTTTGACTTAAGAGCAGGACGCTCCTCGTTCGTTCTGAATAATGTGCACAATTTCTGCACTGGAGCGCGCAATTTAAAACCACTTTTTTTTAAAACTGTATAAAGGCCTGCAAAAACAAACAAGCAGGACCTTTTTTTCGTTCCGAAATTTTGAAAAAAGCACGTATCCATCAACTTTGACCAAAATGGCATACCTTTGTATATTAATACCATTCGTGATATTCACAAAAATGTGGCTCTCAAGTTGTCAAAAGTAAAGCTTAATATCTCATCAAAGCCTCTGATCAAATTCATCCATCCCGTCCCAGAAGTATAATTGGCATGGGAGGCTCCCTTTCCTCCGCTGGGAGGATCTATTAAAGCACCCCATCGAAGGACAGGTGACCTCAATGCAACCACTCCTCTTCAATGTATGAACAATATTTCCCATCCCTTTTGGTGAATTTTATTGAATAATACACTTCTTTAAACATTTTAAAAACCTTTCCATTCTTTTTCGGACAACTGAGGGCGCTGTTGCTGTGATGTCATCTCACGAAGACACTGTTCAATTTTGGGGTTTTCTGTACAAATCGTGAACCCCCAAAATGTGCTCATTGACTGAATGAATATCACTCTAAAACGTCTGGTCCTTATATATAGTTTCATTCCGTGGGAGTGGATTTTCACTCGAGGAGAGTGAAGTTTCATTCTTTGGAAATGCGAGAGTAGCTCGAGTTCCAGAGTCTTCGTGACGTCACCCACACTCTTCGAGGTTACACTTGATCCTCTCGCCGGAAATCAACTTTAAGAAAACAAATTTGACGGTTCCGGTATAATTATGAAGGCCCAAAGTCAGTTATACACTTACAAAAAGGGGTTATACTACAAAGGACGAGTATGTTCGCTTAGGAATATAAATAGATGTTACATTATGTCCATGATAGTTGAAGTTCAAGGATATTTCGTAGCTCGATCGCTCTCATCTCGCAAACGTACGCATTGATTACTCAGTTTCATCCCGAATCGTAGTTACATTTCTCCTCCTTATTCCGGTTGTATTCGATAAAAAGGGGGAAGAAAACTTATACCCTAGTACTGCACGGTGGTTTTATTTTAGAAGAAACTGGCCCAGTGCCCTATGTCTCGTTGACTTGTTTCAACTGTGTGTTTTCATACAGACGCGCGCGGAAAGCCAACATCTTAAAGGCGGTGTTTGCACCGCTGTTATCGGGGAGAACCTCTGACATTACTAAATTCCCTGGCGGACCGAACAGAAATCCCTGGAGTGAGGAGCAAGGCTTAAGTTATTACCCACTGATCCGCGTAATTAAGCGTCTGATTGCTGATAGGGGGAGCGCCCCGAGCTAGCGCGACGATGGACCGACCCATTAAGCCCCGCCCATGCGCACGCGGACAACCATCACGTGTGGCTCTTCAGTGTCACACTGCATGTTCCATCAGCAGCCGCGCGTGCGCGATACGCGCGTGCACGCATGTCGCACTTTTGTGTACGCATGTCGGACGTTAGTCATGGCTGTGATTGGTCAAAACACCATTGGGCGGGGCTTAATGGACCGATCCAATGACCTTCTAATGCGAGCTGTGTCCCTTGGACTCTTAGTTACCAGAGGCCACGGTGGATATGTTTCAGTTTCGCGGAAGGATTACTTCAGCTGTCAGCTGTGTTTATGATATGAATCTACACGTGTAGGTCTGCGTGGGAGAGATTATTCAGTTACTGGAATCTCCATGATACACTGCATGCAGACTATATCCACTATAGACAAAGTATGAAAGAATTTGTGGCATGGCCATATTATGCACCCTGAAAATACAAACTTACTGACAAGGCTGAAATTCGCTTGCTTTAGTGTAAAACGTAACTATGTCGGCATATTGACTTTCCAAAACCACTTTCACGATTCTAGTCGATAATAGAATAGTCGTTTTGTATTGAAATGTCCTAAAACATAATAATGTTCCTCAAGGTTTAAACCTTTTTGTGTGTCCCTAAAAACATGAACTTTAAACATTAAATATTCAATAATGAATATGAAGTTCTTTCTACCATTACGAATATTATCTCTTAGTATTTTTTTTTCATACAGATCTGTGTTCATTTGTACAAGATGCATGGAACGATGCTGACTTGCGCCCTCGTCATACTGATGACAGGTCTGATCGCCATGACACTCGGTAACCAAGGCAACAACGCACGATACAATCGAGGCGGGGACTGTCGTTTCATCTACGCGTCACTGAAGTACGTGTGCGCACAGGGAGCGGGAATTACCCAGGTACCTTCCCCGTGCTGCATCACGCAAATACGGTATCTAGAGCTGGTAGGTAACCCGCTGACAACTCTCCGCAAGAAAGAATTCAGCAGGCGCTTCTCCAACCTCGAAAGTATGGACTTGAGGAACAATCAAATCAGCCACATCCAGCAGGGGGCATTTTCGGGACTCAGGAGGGTCCAAATTCTGGATCTAAGCGGGAATCGGTTGACCAGCCTTCCTGACGGAATCTTCAAGGGTCTGAGCTCCTTGACAACCTTGCATCTTGGCGGGAATGGGATGTTCAGTATGTCTCAAGGAGCTTTCAGCGGCCTCCCATCACTCAGTGTCCTGAGACTTGACAACAACAACCTGCGGGAGATCCAGGAGGAAGCCTTTGAACCGTTGGAGAGACTACTCAGTCTCTACCTAAACGGAAACCAGCTAACTACCTTACAATCTGAGAGCTTCAGTGGATTGAGCCGGTTGCAGACGCTCTCTTTAGCCAGTAACCAACTCCAAACCTTCCCGGATATACTTCCGAAGCTTCCTGACTTAGTTCAGTTGATACTAAGCAGCAATCCGCTCATCTGTGACTGTAGGGTTCTGTTCCTCCAACAGTGGCTGGCTGGACACAGTGGCGGACAGAGCAGAGAAACTGTACGCTGCTCAGCACCTCCAAGATTCCGGGGCCATAAATTGATGCCCATAAGCCCTCGATCTCTTTGCCAAACGGACCACCACCCACCAAACACAAATGGAGATGGAACATCTTATGTCTTTGAAGGATATGACGAAAGTTTCTCCAGTGCGACATCAGGTACTCATCAGGGGCATGGTGACTCTGCCGCTGGTGGGAAGTCTTTCCCTTTAGCGGGGAGCACAACAAAGCCGGCAACAGCCAATGAGAGATACGAACAGGTGTTTTTCGATAATATCCCCGGAGAGTCAGATCATGCTATCCCTCCGCCACTAAGACCTAGTAAGGATCCAGGAGTAGCATTAGATCCTGGACAGGGACCTTCTCATGCAACCACAATACCAATACCGATGCCGAAACCAACGAGGGACCCAGAACGCCCAGGGTTTGTCACTCCAAACCCACGACCTGGCCTTTCACCGGACGGAAGTCCCAACGCATTCAATCCAAACCCTTCTGGACAAAATCCTTCGCGACCCAGACCGCCCGGAAGGCCTCCACCGTACGAACCACTGCGGCCAACGTCTGGATACGGCTGGCCAAATCAAGACACTAACCATACCGCGAGGCCAGGGGTTGCAGGAGGAAATAGAAACTCAGAGAAACCAACAGTCGATCCTGGGGGACCTGGCGTCCATCAAAACGGCTCGTCAAACTCCAATGGCACATTGGCAAACATTCCAGATGGTGGAGCCACAGGGTCTCCAACCCATACTCAAAATGAGTCAGGTGCGTCGAACAACAAACCAGGACAACCTACAGATTCTGGGATTTTGACAACCTTGTCATCTGTAGCAGGCAACTCGTCCGTGATCGCCGGACTCCCAGGGGTAGTTGGTACGAGCGGCGAGGCTGGGGCGGACGGGAACCCGGAGTTGCCACATTTACCTCTCGTCATTTACGGCGTGGACGGCCAGAACGTCGTGCTACACTGCGGAACGAAAGACTTGGCCCCCTATCCCCGGGTGAAGTGGCTCCATCCCCACGGTCGCCCCGTCACAGGCCTGGACAGCCGCTTCAAGTTGAAACGGGACGGGTCTTTGCGAATTCACCCTCTGCGAAAAAGCGACATGGGTAGTTACCGATGTATCGTGAGAACCCTGACAAGTTCTCGAGTGATTTTGGTCCGTCTGCGGGCTGCTTGCCCTTGCACAAATACCGCGTCTTTTGATGGGCAACCTTATTACGATGACTCCTCCCCCGAGTCGCATCCAGTTCCATCGTACGCGTGCAGTTGGACCCCATTGGTCATAGCCGTGGTGACGACGTTCCAAGGAACCATTGCCGCGTGCGCGTTAGCGTTCTGCGTGTGGTACACGCGCTGCCACCGCAGAAAGACATTCACCATACGCGTGGAGGAGGCTGAAAGACGCGACAGCAAGCGGCTCAGAAACAGCGATATGTCTGTTTTAAGACATTGCTCCAATTCCACCGTCACTTCACTCACGGACTGCTCTCGAGCGACCAGTTGCGAACAGGGATCGCTCCACCCTTCTGATTCGCTCACTTCACCCCGTACAAGCCACACCCTTAGCGACTACATGAACGCTTATGTGACGCAGCAGATGCGTCGGAACTACCAGCTTGGATTGCCGATACCAGACTATGTGGATCTGGACCCCAATTCTCGGGACCCTCACGAGACTTTGTACTCGAGTCTTCGAGGACGAGACTTCTGCAATAGGAGGCGGCGTATTGTTACTCAGTGAACGTCCACCGCCATTAAATTGACGGTGGATTTATAAATACAATGTTTTATTGTGATGTTTGGCGCGAAACAAGAATGTCGTCATTTAGAGCTAGATCTGTGGTTAGTGCACGACTAAAAAAAGTACTGTACAATAAAATGCATGTTATAGACAAGAACTAGTTAAGCGTTCATTATTTATAATGTAAGAAAGTAGTAACAAAGTAGTTGGAAATGCTGGGTAGTTTCACATCGTATTTCTTGAATATATTCCATTATGCATGTCTAGTGACCAAGATTTTTTGTTAACATTCCATGCTAATTTTAGACGGGGCATTTTGAATAACATTAACTTAAATCTGGCTGATGTAAGATAATGTCCATGCTGCGTGCAAGCAGACCCCTTTCCCAGGCACCAAAAAGTTTGAGTTTAGCGCCCCCAGAGATTGAAAGGCCGGCAGCACTTGCATTACGCATGCGCGATAGATTTTTTTCGGCGGGAGAAACACCCAAAATCGGAAAGATAGTTTCCCGATAGCTTGGGCGTTAGGAAGCTTGTAATCTCTCCAAAATTAAGCAGGACTGGGACTTCGTGCATTTTTTTCTGAAACAGATACTGGATGGAAGGTAAAGGACCTTTAAAAACAAAACTTTATTTATAGCAGTAGGTGGAAGGTAAAGGACCTTTTTAAAAATGTGTTTATAATATAGCAGTTCTGTACGCCCCTACTCTATAAGGGGTGAGGGCTAAAAGGGCAAGGACGTCCAATTTGGCCAAACCTGAAAGGCAGAAATTATTTTGTTGACAGAACGAACTATTATTGTACACTTCTGCCACCAAAATTGACCGCTGTACGGTGGACTGGAATTTCCCCTCTAAAGTCTGACCATCTTGCACTTAATACCTGGCAGTCGTTCAACTGAGGAGTGAAAGGAGGAAGGAGATTTCCTTATCTCTCAGCTGTCAAGAAACAGCGAAGGAGACTTTTCCTTCCAAGCCCAGGGGGATACAGTTCTCGGTGGATTCCGGCCCGTTTATGGTTCAGTGATATGTCATGTGTTATCTGGACCATCAGTTCATAGCATGGATGTAGAGCGTGTAAAATAAACCGTTGTGAAGCTTAAGTAATAACAAAATAATGATATCATAATGTACATTTTTATAATCAACCTGAGCCAGCCGCTTTCGGCCAGGTCGGGAGCGCGCTAACAGGCCTGCACACTAACTGACAGAAAGCGAGCAAGAAATTAATTAGTATCTCACCGTATCTCGAAAATTATTTGATCTAGAAACTTGTGGATTGTTGCATGTTATTGCCCTACCATCCAACTTTAAATCCATGTAAATTGTGGAAGCATTGACATACGCCGAATGTTCGTGTGAAAACAATGTTAGATCATGCAACTTGGGTTATTAGTCAAAGTCGCGTTATCCATTCAGGCCTATCGAAATTAAAGCAGTTTGACAGACGTAGAAGTGCGTTTCAAAAAGATTGTGGATTTGTCGACTTTTCTTGTGTTGATCAGTAATCAGTAGACATTTCAGAACTTGGTTAGTATCTTTTGAAACTGGTTTATCCTGTTTACACAATACATTAATGAATTCACACTGTTAAAAAATTGCCAATAAAAGTTTGAACTTGATATCGTGCGTTGTCATTGTTTTGTGAGTTCCAAGTGTGTTCGTCATGGACAAAATAATTTGCAAGTTTTCTCGTTTTTAAATGTCCCATGCATCTGTCTAACATGGCCCATGCAGCTGGTAAACATTGCCCAGCGGCATGCATCAATAATATTATCAAGCTTCCAGATCACTTGGCAAGTGAAAACTATTTTCAGTCACTTGATATTCCAGATCACCTGAGGAAAGTGAAAACTATTTTTCAGTCAGTACACTGCATTTGAAAAATTATATTTTAAGAATGCAAGAAACCTGAAGTCGTTATCGTTTTGCATTAATCTGATGAATTATCAAAAGATTACCGTGGCATAAAATGGGCCAATGAAAGAGTCATACTTTTACATCGAAGTACTAGAGTAATTTTTGTCCCTACGTTGAGTGAACGGTTATTCCCCCCGTTGACGTCGTCATACCGGGGTCACGGGATATGGATGCGTCACTCGTCGGGCGGGACGTCCCTCTAGGGGGCGGCATTTATAGGTGCCGTGATGTCACAGAAACGGAAACGTGATTTCCCGATAAGTTCCGTCGAAATGTCAAGGAATTCATTTTTGAACAGGGGATAATGGAAGGGTCTTACAGTGTTGTGGATTACTTATGCTAGAATAGAACTGCGATGAATGCATTATTCAGCTCCATGATGCTAGGTTTGCTCTATGGTTGACTATAGGGGCGCACACCGGTCAATAGACTCAATCCCATCCGCCGAGCTCATGAATAAAAGTAATATTCTATATTAGAGAGTTCTGAGAGCCATAAAATTGGGGAATTGAAGAGATATGGCAATGAAACTCTGGCCCGGACTTGGGGCTACCAATTACGAGCATTTTGGATGCAATTATTGGGCTCGAAAGTGGCGCTATTTTGCCATGATGTTGTGGAGGGATCGTTTTTCAAGATGGCTACTTTTCTGCAAGTTTGGGAAAAATAGGGGTCGTCTTCTGTGAGTGAGAATTCCTCGAAAAGTCAATGATCAACCCACCAAAAAATGAAAAGAAAATGAAAGATGACATTTTTGATCATCAATTTTCTGTGCAGCTTAAATACCTGTGAGAGTTCTGAGTATTTTTAAAAGAATTTTGAAGTATGGGCATTTAGCACTATAGCTTGTCTATGGGAATTGTGTTGCAGGGTTGCACCCTGGCCCTAGACCCTCGAGAGCTCGATCGTGGAACAACCGGGGATAAGTTAGGATGCCCGGTGTAAAGGCCTACGTCACAAACTCATGAATTTGGGGGCTAACCTTAAATTTGAGACCGTAAGTCAAATGGGATCACAAAGCCAAATTCAGGTACGTGCCGTTAAAAAAAAGAAACAATCAATAAAAATATTTGAATTATTTACCGACTTTGTAAAAGTAGATTTTTCAAGAATCGAAACTACAAAAGTTACTCTGGCGCACTTGGCAGTACATCGCCAAATTTTATTCAATTAATTTACTCAAATCAGGCTTAAAAACAGGGCTCAACTTTCAATCCAAACCCTCGCAGCCTTTAGTTAGTTGGTAATTATTTGTTACAGCAAGAAAGAGTAAAATCAAATACTATAAAAACTTATTTAAAGTTTTCATAAACCTGTGAGCTGTGACCCACCCAAGATAATGTGCCTGCGCAGAGCTGACGACCGACCGTATTTTTTACAGAGCGCCACCTATTGACGAAATATACGTCAGTTTAAAGATGGCTGCCCTGTTCACACGTAAATTATTGCAAGTGAAAAAGATCACAAGTTGAATAATTGCAATCACGTTTAATGGCATGTCTTTTGTCTGTACTTATAATTAACATTTACACTGGGAAGTAATGTTCAAGAAACAGTGTTTAAGTGGAACACTCTTGTTTTGTAAATGAAAGAAAAAGGTAGGCCTATGTGGTTTAATTTTAGCCGGATATTCACTATTCAGTGATGTTAAGCCAGGTAGATTGTACAGCGCCCTCTTTGACGCGTATTCGTATTTTGTGCAGCACCCGGCCGAGTGGATAGCGCATTTTTATCATGAGTGAGAGATCCCTTAGCATACTCGGGGTTCAACTCCAGGCCCGCCAGTTAGCGACATTTTTATAATTTATTTTGGAAAAGAATTCCATATAAACGGACGTCACTTGACACCCTGTGTACAAACCACTATGTCTATGAGACTGGTCTGAAAAATGTTTCTCACTAAATGCTTCAATATTTTCCCTGCTAAATTTTTCTTTTTAGGACATGTTATTGCTTTCTCATGTTTCTGATGGCTGATAATTCATGACAAGGCAAAATTCATCCCAAAAAATTATTTTATGATGGCCAGACAACTTAGCGTTGGGGTCACAATGACCAAGTTTTCACGCGAAATTTGGTGTAGTTGTTTGTCTCTTCCACTGTGTTCATGCAAAAATAATTTGACAACTTCTCTTTCCTCAACCAGAGAGTTCGTCTAAGTAACTTTCTCGGCTTGAATCAGCACTCTGCGCAAAGTAGTCTAGTAAAACTAGACTGAATATGAACGAAACGTGTGAAACAAAAGCACACTCAACAGTGCTGTAACGCTCGGTATGAGACGCCAAAATCTGCCGTTTGACTCCGAACTGCGTCATTACCTCATGAATCCGTCCGAGGGTGTGGAGGATTCGAACCACGGACAAAACATGACTGACCGTCAGGAGGAGGGGAGCCACCCCAGCCGGCCTGCGACCAGCGCTCCTCAAGAAAGTGTCCAAAACACCAGGTACTTAGGAATAAGAAACGTCATTCATTAGAATTACAAAATTTGGTTTGACTTGAGTTCGGTAGTCAGTTTTACAAAACTTTGCAAAACCGCATGACCTTACTAAGATAAACCCTCCTTTGCAAACATACATTCTGTGCCAAGTTGTCCTTGCAGTCAAAATGAATCAAGGGACTATTTACAACCCTTAAGAATTCCCAGCCGACATAAAGTAGGATTGACTGCCTTGGACTGCTTAAGTAACTTGATACAGAGATGCTTTGACTCGGGGTGAGTGATAAAACAGCTGTGACCACAACTTGCCTGCTTTGTCTGTTGACCCAGTTTGACTAGTCACAGTGCTTGCTTGACCTGTGATATGACTGCTGGTGATTAGCCATTGCTAAAGGGAAGATACAACATTTGCAAACATCAACAAATGAAATGATCAAATTATCACGATAAACCTTACTGGATTGCTAGGGAGTGACTGTCTAAAGCATCCTGTAAAATCGTGGCTCCTGGTGTGCTGACATTTTCAAGAAAAATTGTATTTTTCCAACGCTGGTCAGCCGACTAGCATGGTTAAAACTGTCTTTTTTTCCCAAAATTGCTCCTAATGTTTCATATTTAGTTATTCCGCACTTTCTTTGCAATTGATTGCACACCTGTGAAGTGATTCAAGCCTGCTGGACTGATTCTCTGACCTTGCAATTCCTCAAAGTCTATAAATTGCTCCGTTTCATCTTAAGTGGGGTCAGGGAACCAGACTACAAGAGCATGATTGGTTTTCTTGGTTTTTCCAGCATCTACAAGCCCAAAAGTTTAAACAAGTCAGTTTAACAATATTTGCTATAACATACTAATCCTCCAAATCAATTTATTTCTGAAAATTGCAGCAAGAGCAAATGTTGTACATTCCCTTTAAAAGTACAGCAGGGGAAGTATGTGAATTTTGACTGTCTGTGACTGCTTAAATAGCAGGGGGGTTAACTATCATATTTTAATATCTAGTATTGTCTTCGTCAATGCAATTTTTATGAGCACTGTATACTCGGCGTTGTTGACGAGTTTGTGAGAAAGAATTCACGAGACTACTCGGGTGGGACTTGAACCCACGACCAGGACTGCACTAGGCAGACGTCTTGCCACTCGACCACCGAACTTGTCGGGGTCAGCTGGCCAGTTCAAATCTGAAATATCATAGTTGGAATGGCATAAGTTGTCAAGTTTGTAAGAAAATCTTCAGCCACTTCATTTGGAGCTTCCACTTTTAAACGGGTACCAAATTCTTCTTTTTAGGTCTAATCCAAGCCCCAAGAGAAACTCGGCCAAAAAGAAATCGTCATCAAAGTGCGGCTTACTCTGTGGACTGTTTTACAACTTACTGAACTATGTCATAGCTACGTTCTGGGGTCTGTGCACCGCTTGGATACTGGTACTCGTGCTCGTGTACTTGTTGTACGGCACCACGCTTGCGCTGGTGTTGGCATTGGTAGCTATTTTGGGTGAGTATTTTGAATCTTCATTCAATATTAATTCCTTTGATCTGTGGAAATGTAAAACATTTTTCAAAAGCATTTGAAAGGAATTTTCACTGCTGAACGTATTCGCGTCATTCAGACTTTTGTCGGTGGCCAGCATTTTGTTGAGGAAAGGGTCATTTTACGTCTGGTATTTGAAGAAGACATAAGTAATTATAAATATCCTTGTTAATTTCCATAACATTTATTGATTAAGGTTTATTGAGTATCTATTTTTTTGGATTCTGGGATTCTAAAAAGACACCACCTTCAAAACTTCCAAGTTTTAGAAACAGTAGTTTAACCCTAACTCCCTAAGCCTTTTTGTTAGGATGTAGCCTCAGTCCTGCAAAATCCTCAAATTGGCCTCATGGAAAAATATCATAATAGCCTCAATCCTGCAAATTCCTCCGTTATTTCTTGAATATGGTCTGTGAAGGGGTGACCACTGCATGAATCCTGCAAAATCCTGCGGCAGTGACTGTCAATATGTTGAGGCTCAGCCAGAGACGCCCTGGAGCAGTACTGAGGATTTCAAGCATAATCCAGACCTATATTTATGCATGGCTGAGCAAAAACAACACAAGGTCCGGCCCAAGACCTTGACACAGTGCATCCTACGAAATCAGTGACACACTTCTGCCATGTAACCTCAATCCTCCAAATTCCTCCACTTTGGCAAAGAGGATTTTGAAGGATTCAGGGCGGTTAGGGTTGGGGATGTAGAGCACATTATAATCTTGTTTAAATTTTGTATTTAGGTTTGGGCTGCAAGAGGTTAAAAATTTGAAGCTTCTAAAAACAATTGTTCCCGTTAAAGGAGCACTAGGTCCTGAAATCCTCGAAAATTTCATGTTTTGGATTGTTTACTTAGCCTTTTTGAAACATCTGGTTGAAAGGAAACCAACCTAATGTCTTATCGTTCCCGAGAAAAGACAAAAAAACACCCCGGTTGTTTACATCGGACACAACGGAGTACGAATACGTTTTTCATGTCGTTCTCAGTGTACGATATACACATTGTGTGTCTCGGGAACAGCGGGGAGCAATCACCAATGCAAAAAAGTATGGTTTCTTCAACGTCCGCAAAAGGCGAACACTTTACAAATGAAATCGCAACTAGCATCCAAACAGCTCGAATTTATGGGGTCGCAAAAGTGGACCCCGAAATTTGTTTTCGCACGCATAATACAGGAATAACACAAAAATGCCCAGTTTTTAAAGGATAGTTGTGTGCATGTTTATATGCTACTTTTAAATGTCCTTTCCGATTAACATCATCTCTTTCAAAGCGCATTTTGTAGGCCAATTGGGCTGTTCCAGGACCCAGTGTCCTTTTAATTTGTTTCTATCCGGAATGGAGTTCACATTGACTACTCTGAAGTATTTATCCTGTTTCAGATTCGTTAATATTAAATTTCTTTTTTCTGTTCCCATACTCAGGGCTGGCATACAATATCCAAGACAAACTCCTGTATTTCCCCGACGAACCGGAGTCTTCCAGATTCTACGTCGCTCCGCCTCAGTCCACGGGCCTACCCTACGAAGACCTCTACCTACAAACCTCTGACAGAGTCCGAATCAGCGCTGTGCTCTTCAAACAGGCCGAACCGCTCTTTAGCCGAGCGCCGACAGTTTTGTTTTTCCACGGGAACGCGGGAAATATTGCACATAGGTAAGGGAAAGGGGCGACATTTTGTGATCTTGTCCAAATGTCCTAAACCCTAACCTTCCCAAATCCTCTTAAATCCTCTTTGCAAAATGGAGGATTTTGCAGAATTGAGGCAATATGGCAAAATGTGCGGCTGATTTTGGAGGATGCACAGTGTCAAGGTCTTAGGCCGGACTTTGTGTTGTTTATGCTCAGCCGTGCATAGACGTAGGCCTAGATTATACTTGAAATCCTCCGCACTGCTCCAGGACGTCACTAGCTCTGCCTCAACATATTGACAGTGATTGCTGGAGGATTTTGGAGGATTGAGGCAGTGGTCACCCCTCCAAGGACCACATTCAAGAAATAATGGATGATTTTTGAGGTTTGAAGCTGTATGCAATTTCTACATGGAGGCAGTTGGAGGATTTTGCAGGATTGAGGTCGCATCCCAGCAAAAGTGCCTAGGGAGTTAGGCTTAACAGAAAATAGTACTGTGCTAAGCAGAAAACAACAGATGAGAACCAGTTAAAAGCAATATAGAGTGTGTGTCATTTTGGCTGGTAACCGGTTTAGGCTAAGCAGATATTTTCTCTGCTAAGCGAAGTTCTGTGCTTACCAAATCCGTGTAGTTGTTTGCTGTTCTTGTGAAGCAATTGTGAAATTAGCCATTGAACTTTTTTAATGAAAATCTGATTTTGTGTTATTTTTTTCGCAACAGGTACTTTAATGCCCACGGACTCTATGCCATGTGCGGCTGCAATATTCTATTTTTAGAATACCGAGGTTTCGGCCGAAGCGAGGGACGGCCCAGTGAGGCTGGTAAGCAAAAAATGAGGCTGGTACGAGGAGGTGGGAAAGGGAAGGGGCGGGGCTAGAGGAGGAACAGGGGCGGGAAAGGGATGACACTTTTTAAACTGTTTACAAGCTCGATCGGATCTCGGAAGCTGCGGGCCAACGAATTCGTGTTCATGCATGAGTCACGTGATCGTGCCATGTAATTTCTGGAAGGAGTAGTGCTTTGAGTAAAAAATAAAAAAAAAGAAGACTTTTGAACCCAATGACCCCATAATGACCTTTGACCCCAGTTTGGTCATGTGACATGTTGGGGCTGGGCTACTGCTACTTTTGACAAAGTTTGGTTGAAATCGGTCAAAATATGTAGGAGCAATAGACAATGTCAACGTTTGTTACTGACTAACGGAAAGACGTGATGATTTGTTGAGTTGCTATCCCGCAGCTAAAAACGAAGTGCTCAGTCTGTCCTGACCATAGAGCTATATTAAATTACTAGAGCGCTAACTCATCATTCTGCGCGCGGAGACGCTTTGAAGCCGTCCTGGGCGCAGACATTTTGAATTCGTGTGCGTGTTTGTAGAACATAATGAAATTAGATAGATTGAATTTTAAAAGTGTACTCTACATGCAACGCGCAAGTAGAACATACGCAAACAACAGCGTCATTGACGGTTAAAAAAAACCCGACAGCAAAAAGCATCTGCAGCGAATACGCGTTGCGCTGTTTGTGTAGAGCAAAATGACACGCTCATTTGCTGATCGTGCGTTTCGGTTTTGGGCGTATTGGCCTCGATAACGCACCGGTATGGAATACAAACGCAGATATGCAAATAGCCGTACAAAAGCCGTACACAATTTCTAGGTCTCCATAGGTTTGTGCACAAACATGGATGCGCCCAGCAGGCATTACTTTGTACACGAAGTTAGCGCTCTAGTAATTTAATTAATATAGCTCTATGGTCCTGACATACTTTTCAATTTTAAAAAACATTTTTTGGGGTAATTTCTCACTACTACTTCTAGGTTTCTACCTCGACGCCCAAGCTGCCCTCGACTACCTCCACAGACGTGGTGACATCGATACGCGACGCATAGTTGTCTTCGGTCGGTCACTAGGTGGCGCCGTTGCCATCAACCTAGCCTCGCAGACAGTCAACAGGGGCAAGATCGCGGGTCTCGTGATAGAGAACACGTTTACGAGCATCCCCGATATGGGCACCGTGATTTTTCGCACGGGCCTTTTGCGATGGGTGCCGTTATTCCTAGTCAAAAATCAGGTAAGATTCCTTTGATTTTATAGGTCTTATTCAAATTATTGCCTGAATATGAACGAAAGATATTTGGTGTAACAGTGAAGATATTAACTTGAAAATTTATGTTTTTCAATAACATATTTTTAATTTTCCTGTAGTATTTTTCCATCAATAAAGTCAAGCATATACGAACGTCTACTCTGTTCATCTCTGGGGTTGAGGATGAGCTGGTCCCATCCAAGATGATGCATGAATTATTCCTGGTAAGACACGGGGTACCAGTCTGTTCCATTCCAATATTTGCCTCGTTGATTGTTTCTTATTTAAACCACTTAATGATTTTTCAAAACTTGCATCGCGAGGTGAGATTTTCATATACTGATTCCTGCTTTTGTTGAAATTTAACATATATTCGAATGTTTCTCTCATCCAGCGGTGCGGTACCAAGAACAAGCAGCTGATCAGGTTTGAAGGGGGCACTCACAATGAAACCTGGCGTTGCCATGGTTACTTCACCGTCCTCCGAGAATTCCTCACACAGGTAAACCTTTTATAGTGCAGATTTGTGAAAAAACTCTAAACTCAGTAAAGTATTCATTGAATGCCATGAAACCTACGTTAGTGGATGTGTGACTAGAGTTTGACCTTTGACTGTATTTTGACCTTTGTCGTCTGACCTTTTACCATAGTTTGACTCTTGACCGTAGTTTGACTCTTTGACCATAGTTTGACTCTTGACAATAGTTTTACATTTGCCCATAGTTTGACTCTTGACCATATAGTTTGATTCTTGACTACAGTTTGACTCTGGACCATAGTTTGACTTTTGACTATACATGCAGTTTGACACTAGACCATAGGTTGACCTTTGGCCATAGTTTGACTCTTGGCCATAGTTTGACCTTTGACTATGCATGTAGTTTGAATCTTGACCATAGTTTGGCCTTTGTGGTTAGACATTTGACAACTTTGTCCTTGACTTTAGTTTGGCCTTGAGTGTAGTTGACCTGTGACCATAATTTGACGTAGGTTGATCTTTGTAGTTGGACCTTTGACCACAGTTTAACCTTCGACCTTGCAGGCGACCTATCGGGAGACCCAACTGATCAAAGACTTACCAGTGGGTGCCCAGCGGGTGCGGGACACCAGTGAAACCTCAACCAGGCATCACATAGAGACCGTATGATGGGCGCCGACTGGGTCAGGATACCAGGTTTGTATTGCGTTCCTCACTACCCACCGCCGTGACCTTGAGGTCAAGTTGGTGCAATAATAATGATGGTGTGTGTGTTGTAATGACTGCAGTTGTTTTCGGAAGGCTATCAGTTCTCACACAGAGGCTTGGGTGAATGACAATATTAAATGCCTAGTTGTTATATTTTCTCAACATATTCCTTTTCCAGCATTTTAATGTTCTTCAAAGCAATACCTTTAAGTTGTTTGTTTAAATTCAATTCTTACTTAATAAGTTGGATACTTATGTACATTGAAAGCGACTGCCGAATTCTTAATCGTATCTTAGCCCTGTAGAAAGTTCGGGAAGTGTAATCAGATTTTGAGAGTCTAGCCTTTTTGGGTCAAGCATTGGGATTTTTTTTCTTCAGGAATAAAGGGTAAAGTCAGACATGAAATTTAAGGTTTGCCCTGTTTTGAATGCGACTGGCAGACCATTATTTAATTTATTTTAAAAGTTAGAAAACCATAATTAGCTCATTAGCTTAATTTTAGCTAATTAAGTATCCTTGGAGTAGACTGAGTCACAGAACTGAGTCACAGAATTGAGTCAAACTGAGTCGAGAAGTTGATTCATAAAACTATGTTACACAACTGACTCTCACAACTGAGACACAGAACTGAGTCACAGAATTGAGTCAAACTGAGTCACAGAACTGATTCATAAAACTAAGTTACACAACTGACTCTCACAACTGAGACACAGAACTGAGTCGCAGAATTGAGTCAAACTGAGTCACAGAACTGAGTCAAAACTGAATTACACAACTGACTCTCAGAACTGCGTCACGGAATTGAGTCAATTTGAGTCGCAGAACTGAGTCATAAAACTAAGTAACACAACTGACTCTCACAACTGAGTCACAGAATTCAGTCAAACTGAGTCACAGAACTGAGTCATAAAACTGAGTTACACAACTAACTCTCACAACTGCGTCACAGAACTGAGCCACGGAATTGAGTCAATTTGAGTCGCAGAACTGAGTCATAAAACTGAGTTACACAACTGAGTCACAAAACTCGGACATAAAACCGAGTCCCAAATCTGAGTCAAAACTGAATCACAAAATTGAAAATGTCGAGCATTTTCACATGGCAATTCGTTGGTTGTAACATTTAAATTTGTAAGCCAAAGTAATTGAAGTAATATAAAGTAACCCTGACCCGCCTTTTGATTAGGCACTTAATCGTCGCATCTTGAAATAAAAATATAAAGTAATGCTGCTAGTGATATATAATATAGTTTTGTACTAGTAAGTTATAATACTTGACTCTCTGCTTCGAAATCAAATGAATAAAGTACGTCTTTATAAGACAATAGATGAAATAATGTCTTTCTCAATATGAAAACAATATCATCAAACTGGCAATTGTTTAAAGGAAACACAGCATTTGCAAATATCAAAAAGCAAAACTACCAACTATTATGAAATACCTTTACTGGACTGTTAGTTAATGTCAGTCTAAAGCATCCTGTAAAATCATGGCACCAGGCGTGTGGTCATTTTCAAGAAAAGTGGTACTTTTGTATCAATTTCTGAAGCTGGTCAGCCGACCAGCATTGGAAAAAACTGACTTTTTTGAAACACTGCCCTCAATTTAACATATTTAGTTAGTACACATTTTGTTTGCAATCAATTACACACCTATGAACGGGAACAAGCCAGCTAGACTGGTGCCTTGACCTAACAATTCCTTGACATCTATAAATTGCTCCGTTTCATCTTAAGTGGGGTCAGGGAACCAGACTACAGGAAAATTATGTTTTTTTTCCGTTTTTTTTCCCCCGAGCATCTATGTCATGTGAACGAACACAAAACATCAAACAAGTCTGTCTAACAATATTTGCTATAAAATACTACCCCCCCCCATCCATCCATTTCTGAAAATTACAGCAAAAGCAAATCTTTAAAATTCCCTTCAGAGTCGCCATGATAATGATGTTATGCCCTTTGAGTGACAATAAACATTGCCCCCCCCCCCAAAAAAGTTGTTGTATTCGGCAAATTTTAAACTGATCTTGACTAAAAAAAATGAAATAATATTCTCCACTTGAACCCAATTGCATTTCCAATATACTGCCCTCAACGGTGGGAGTCTGGCAAGTCTTGTTCTATTCCCCCTCAAACGAAAAAAAAAAATCAGCCCCCCCCAAGAAAAGACATTACGTTTGCCCGTTTAAGGCTTTTGTACCCAATTTGTGCAATCACGGGAAATGCCGTGTTCACTCAGTCAACGAAAGATCGATCGTACCACCGCAAGAATATAACAGCTAAAAATTGGGGTCAGCACTTTATATGGTGTGTCAGATGGGTGAATTTGATTAATCATTTATTAGATAACAACTCAGACGCGCGGGCTACGTGCATATTTCGTGCCGCGGTCCTATAGTTACGGCGGGGGCAAGGCCGTCAAATATGATACAATTGATAGATTGGATTTATTTCGCCGGAACCAAACTACATAGGGTAAAAGACTCCGTAAAAAAAAATAATAATAAAATAAAATAAAACAAAATAAACTTAATTGTTTGCTGTCATTGTTTGACTTTAACTCATTGTCTGGAAGAGCAGACTGTTTATGGTTAACACTGTTGTCTTTTGAGTTCAGTGAATTTTGTGGTTTTACCAAAGAAAATTAGACCGTCTTTTTCTCAGAACTACACAACTGTTTATTATTAAAAGAAATTGTGAAATACACATTTAAAACCTTATTTTTATATCTTCCTTTAATCATGCAACTATACATTTTGACGAGATGTATTCGGCATGCATTAAGAAAAGACGTCCGCTTTCGACTTAATTTAGTAGTCAGTTAAGCTGTAAATTTATTGCGCCATAAATTGACCAAACCGTAGGGTCCGCTCCATCTCACTGACCCATATTTTCCGCAAGAGGGCGTTCTATCCATTCTCCGAGCTAGCCTCCAACCCTCCAACCAAAATATTGTTATGATAGTATACAATTTACATGTGTACATGAAAGCCGAACCCCGCATGCTGTTTTACATTATCGATTTTGAATAACCAACGAGAAAATCCCCAATTGAGATTTTTACTCATATTTTAGGATCGAGTCTGTTTAAAGGTCGTCACAGCAGTTTGTATTTTGGGATCTTTTCTCCTTCATGAGTTTACACTAAACCCCCGAAAAACCCAACAAATCCAAACCATGAATATAACTGCCAACTTTTAATACCCCACAAATAAATCACACATGCAGATTACACGAAATACATTAATATGTATAACATCGTCAACTTCTTTTTCGAACAGATTTTCTTCCAATTTTTTTTTTTAACCCATCGCGGGCCCCTCGCCCTAAAGCCGGCCGGTAAATATACACACACTACTGACCGGCCCGTGCTAGCATGCTGACTGCGTCTTGGCACTCGGCCAGCAGGTCACGTGGTTTCTTTATTTACTGCCGTTCTATCTTGCGCGCGCGCCCCCTCGTCGGTCCTGCATGAGTAATGATTTCGTGGAAAACGGCGAGGGATATTATAATCGAATAAAGTCCAGCTGGGTTTCTTGGGGATTTGAACGTGCGTTAAATAGGTTAGGTTAGCAGTGGCATACTTTAAGCACGATCGGAGCATCTGTTCGTAATACCAGGATATTTTCCTCGCGTTGTTATATCATAGAGATGAAAACTGGGGCATAGAAAATAATGCTTGCATAATTATTTCTGAATACTGAATAATGGTTCGATTACCATTTTTATGTTGTGGGAAATTGTTTTTGCCGTGTGTTTTTTACAAGTAACTAAAAATTGGAATTCCTTTAGACCCAACCTAAGCCTTTGAAGAAAATGCTTTGTTTTTTAAATTTACCTTGAAGGTTAAAATGTATTATCATTTTCGTGAAAGGTTTATAAATAATACAAGTTAGAAAATCTCACAAAAACCTTTATGGAACAATTATTATTTTGTATTTACTGCTTGCAATAATTGTTTTCCAACGCACCCCCAGGAAGAAAAAAACAAGTGCCCATTGCAAAATCTAGTCCCTTTAAAAAAAAATGCATTTCCATTAAAAACTAGATCCCGCGAACTAACTTTTTGATATGGACGCCAAAAAGTGCAGGTACTCAAAAATAGGATATGCATGCAAATCGTTGATAAATAACTTAATTGTAAATCAGCTGGTTATATTTTTCATGATATCCAAGTTGTTTTCCAGTCGGAAATATTCAAAGCAGGTCACTGGCATAATCGAGGACAACGTAATAACAAAACCTGGGCATATGGAAAAAAAACTTGGTATATGAAAATAGAAAAATAAATAGCCTTGTACTTTAAACAGAGGGCCTGTTCCTTGAATGGTCGTTGTCACCACGTCTAGTGCGCGCGTGGCCTACGTGCAGCATTGGCCCATGTGGTGTTTTGCGTGAAATTAACAAACCACGAGCGGCTGTTCACTGACCGTGTGGCTGACACACATTTTCTCATGGGTGTGATCAGGCCTTGGCACGGCGCGGTCATTGGCGGCGGCCCGCTGGGCAAACAGTTCCTTCACCGGTGGTGGTGCCTTGTCAGTGTCACTACCCTGGAGTTGTAGAATCACTCTTGCGGCTAGCTTTCCTCGAAAGAGAATAAAAGGGGTTTCAAGTTCATTTGTCACGGTGTCCAAACTAACTTTTGATTTTCCGTGGAAACTTGTGCAGTTGCCCTTTAAGTTTAATGTGATTCAAATGATATTTTTTTTTATAGGTTTTGTATTGTAATATTTTTTTTAATACACTGTGGAATCACTTTGTTTTGGTGATTTTTGTCGAAAATAGATATTGAAAAATCGCATTACTGTAGTTTTTTTTCCTTCATTGCAAGAAGTGTACATTCTAAGGTATCAATAACTTTTATTTCATTTGTGAAGAATTCAAAGAATTGAGAAAATTGTTGACAGCTTAAACCTAGTGTCAGTGAACCGACCTACTTATTTTAAACAAAACAATACCATGCTCCGTCCTACTTTGCTAAAAATGTTACAACAATTCCTAATTCCCGACCGAATTCGATCGCTTTCTTTCAACGATCAGGCCCCGGCCTCACCCTCCATAAAAACGGGGTATTTATTTCTAAAACTGTACTCCAGTTCTCTTGTTTCAGCGATCAATGCCTTGTTTTCCACCGTCCCTGACACTTCTTTATTCAGAAAATTGTAGTATTATGTAACATTTCGAGCTCCCCGCGAACTGGAAAACACGTTTCCTTGAACTGATGTTGCTCACACAGTTTGCGGTCATGTCAAAAAAAATGGGCTGCGATTTTAGTAAACAACGGCCTTGGGTTGTGGTTTTGCGCATGACGGCGCGCGAGTGAATGGCCCGGGATCCCAGTCATCCGCACAATGGATATATGCTAATCACCATGACCTCATTAACATCAGCCAATCGCCGCGGAGGGTGTTTCCCACCAGCCAATGGCGAGGCGCGTGCCATGACCGCGCGCTATCAGAAAGCCGGCTAAGCTCCGCCCACACACAGAATAACGAAATCATAAACAAACCGGCCGGCATGCTATCTCAGGGCCATTTCACGGCTCGAAACTTCAAGTTGCGGTCAGATCTAGTACAACATCGGAATGCCAGAAGTTTTCCTCTGAGGGGAAAAAACCTCGACACTCGAGAGGCGCAAAACCACATTTCCTCAGACTGTTAAAAGTAATTTTCTGATAGGTTTTTAAAGTACGAGTTTTGACAGACGCCGAACATGTACGGCTCCAAACGTTTAGCAAAACGAAGCATCATCGGGACCCGCGTGTGCGCGCCGTGGCCCGACGGCATTTACTACCCGGGCAAAATCCGAAACATGGAAAACCGGTCTGTTTACACCATATGTTTTGACGATGGCTACACCAAAGCCTTCAGAGAGGCCGACATCGTTGGACAGGGGTTTCGAGGAGTCGGCAGCGTCCATCTCAAGTTCGGCCAAAAAGTCTTCATCACTAACAACGGCCGGGAAATGGTGGGCCATGTGCAAAAACACAAGAAACCGACAAACGAGGTACGTAAGAGTTACGTTTCTAAATCCGCTGAATGTATTGTGCATAATTACATTATAAATTGTATCATTATCTTTTTCTTGTGTGAAACACGTGTCTAATTCACAATTGCACATATTGTGCCACCCGTTTTTTTCAATGTAGGCCCTAAATTTACATTTTACTACTTTCTATGAATGTATGATGCTGCTGATTAAGATTGTGTTTTAAATATTGTATATAACTATCATAAAATGCCATTTGATGTTCATTGAAAACATACGCATCGAGCATTTGTCGAGACAATTTATGAATAGGGTTTTGTGATGTGTGCAACATTGTATAGTATACATGTACATGTACATGCATGTTTCCAGTACGTACTCCAACATGGGTCAGAAAATTTACAAACACTTTGTGTTTTGTTTGGTTCCGAATGCATATTTTTACATATATCTGTACACATTGGAAATTTACAGTATTTTTCCATTACAAATACTATTCGATTTGAGTAAAAACAGGTACACAACAATAGGGTAAAAATGTAAAACACATGCTTTGAAAACTATGTTCCTGCTGACACGCACAAAAAGTGCTAAAGAAGTAGGTCATTTCACCTCTTCCAAATCAAGCCTCAACTTGTTGACGTGACCAGTACAGGAATAAAGAAAAGGAAATCTTTTTTAAAGCTCCGTGATTGAAATTCAGCTAGAATTGAACAACCATAGGCTTAGCCCTCTTTCCATTGAGCGAGCTTCCCTATTATTTGCTTTCATTCAGGTTTTTTTTTTTTTTTTTTTTTTTTTAAAATCCACGAGGCTATTCAATGCCGCGTGGCCTTGGGCTGCGCTGAAGTCATAAAAGTAAACATCGGTCTCGTGCCTTCCAAATCAGACAATACACAATCACAAATCAGCCCACCACACGATTGTATATTATTGTTGTATATTCAACTACAGATCTGCTCAATGCACAACAACTAGTATTAGGTGTATTTTTAGGTTCGGAGATTGCACCACCGACTTGTATTTTTACTACTGTGTGATTTGGATAAGTTTATTGATTGAATGGATTTCAAAATATTTTTTTTGACCATATATATATAATACCATTGAAAAGAAATTCTTGTGCAATTGGAGAATTCTGTAACATAATGTGCACGCAAGGAAAGGAAAGATTTTGTCACTTGATGTACTGTTTTCTAATTTTGGGGTATTTGTTATCACTATGGCGTATTTGGGATTTCCCAAATGTATTGCACAACTGCAGTATGTTTGAATTTATTACACCTGAAAGATAATTGACATCTTTTCGTTGTCAAAGATTTGAGATTACAACTTAATAAATATATGCTCAAATGGTATTATTATTATTATTATTATTATTATTATTATAAGTTTTAACAAAAGGTATACATAATTTCAATTTTCGTTGTAGAAACTGTAAAAATAAATGAGGGTCACTAATGACAATTTAAAAAACAGTCACTAATGACAATTTAAAAAACCATTCTTGTAAAATGCAGGTCTTCATCAAAATTGCGGACAGTTCGGAGACCATGATCCAACGAAAGTTGGACGAGGTCCGACTCATGGAGAGCCGCAAGTCGCCCCGCCTCGCCGACCACGAGACCAACTACCTGAAGTTGGCCGACATGAGCCCAACCTCGGATGCCAAGAAACGGAACGTGTCCAGCAGCATCGATGTGCCCAGGTGAGTCAATATCCCAACTTCAAATCCTGCCCATTTGCGAATTTTTAAAAGCTTTATTGTTAAAAAACAACTTAAGAGGACATTGTCATAGCTCATGCATAATTCATGAATTCATATTCACGCTTCCCATTCAATAATAAATTTCACGCACCAAAATGACCAAGAATTGTCTCAAGTTAAATAGTACCTGAAATTTCAGAAATGGATCTATTGAGATGAAATTTGTAGAAATATTCCAAAACCAATCTTGAAATTATCAGATCGTGTCAAACAAAATTCCTACACCTTCTAAATTATTTTCCACATCAAAAATCCATAAACCACAAGGGACTGCCCATGTAGATCTGGATATTCAGTTGGTAGAGTTCCAATACAGTAGACCGAAGGTCGCAGGTTCAAATCCGGCAGTTGTCAATGTATTATTTTTTTTCAACCCCATAGGCTTAGAACTTCACCCACGCAAAAACCTTGGCTGTTTTGCGACTTTAAAGCATCTTTCATTTTCACTGGTTGTGCATGGTCAACCAAGTTATGGTCAGTTGCACCACTAACAATTCTTGCCAGCTTGACCGTTAGCTGGACAATAGTAGACAGTCCGTCCACAAACAGGCCAGCTGCCCATTTGACCTCCACCTTTTTGTTGCTGCCCAATTGTCACCTAACAGGTGTCTGTTTTGACCTCTATACTACAACTTCAAAGTTGCTTTCAAATTTACCTGTACATGTCGTTTTGAAAACTCATTTAGATTATGTGCTAAAGTCAAGTAAGTGGTAAAACCCTAGCAAAAGTCATCCTATCAAACACCAATGGCATGTTTTGTTGGAATCTGTCAGGATGGGTACAGTACCCCCCTAAACTGACGGTCTTTTACATTGGGTTGGCACACCTCCAGAATCAAAGTCAGAAATATGTGTGCAGTTTCCCATATGGTGATGGAATTTGCCAGGATCGGTATGGTTCTTAGTGGATCATGCTAGGGAGTTAGTGTTAAGTTGTTATATTTTGGTCATTGAATAATTGCATCTGTTTAACATCAAATATGTGTTTTGAAAGAAACATCTAAACCATCGTTTTCAAATGTCATCCATGTCATACATTACTTACTGTGTCGTATCAAAAATAGTTGATGTCATATTCCAACAAAATAAGGCCAAAGTGAAATTACATTAAATATTGATTAAACAAAAATAATGCTGTCATAAGCATATTCCTGTGCACAATTGCCATGTATTTCGAGTACACAATGAGCAATGCGTTTCACACATGCAACAAAAACCAATTTGGTCGGATTGATAAGTTCGCTAATGATCTCACCATTGCAAATAATGGCATATCGTATTGCAGTCTCGCCATGATAGACCATAGACCTTATTTATCAGAAGCCCTTTGACAGAAACATGGGACTTTGCCCATCGATCCAGAAAAAAAGCCAAAATATTTTCGACGGAAATGGGTCAGGATGGGACGTCATTTGTTGACATAATTCGATAAACACATTTTTTTGGAGTGTTCTCGAACGTTGTACATTGCTAGACATCTCTTATTGTTTACTTGCGCTGCTAAGTCAATATTATTGTCGATATTTTGTCGAGGCGTACGTGAGGATAATGTTTTTGCAAACCTTAAATTGCTAGTTACTGAGGCAGCAATGCTAATTTTAACTGTGACAAAACCATTTCATGTTGAAACATGATTTTTTTTATGGTAGCATGAACGATAAAACAATCTGAATTTTGAATTTTAATTTTCATGTCGTCAAATTGTAAACTGACAAACAAAATTGAACAAACATCATTTCGGAACAGAACTGTCACGGGACGTGTCGCCATTTTAGTGACTTTTAAAATGATTGTCATCGTGTCATTAAAAAATATCGACAGTTTGTGTCGCATTTTTCTGAACCGTACAAAAATAAAACCTGATAGTTTCACATCGCCCAATAAGCATTCGGACGATAGAGAAAATGGGGAAAAAATAGAAATAGAAAATGGAACATTCCCGCCACCTGTAACTTTTGCACGTGACGCACCTTTTACCAACGTGTAAGGGGATATACCTCGATGAGATCATGTCTGAGTCGCGGTGTTGCGCAACCGGAACTGCGGTTTTGTTTGTGGGCGGGGTCGTATATTCGCCGGAACTGTTGTCTATCGAGCTTTGGGTATTTAATTTTAGTCTACAAACTGGTGTTGCCCCACGAAAACTTGTGCAATCAAATTATTGCGTGCGATGGTATAGTCACAGGGTGATATGAGCTGTGACACGGAATACCCCGTAGGCCCTATACAAAAAAGGGCAACATTTAACTATTAACCCTAACCTTCCCAAATCCTCAAAAAAAAATTCGTCTTTGCAAAATGGAGGATTTTGCAGGATTGAGGCTATATGGCTAAAATGTGTAGCTGATTCCGGAGGACGCACTGTGTCAAGGTCTTGGACCGGACCTTGTGTTGTTAAAGCTCAGTCGTGCATAAATTTAGATTTAGAGTAGAAAGGATATACATGCATAACAAACATGTTTTTAAGGCATTTTAAACTGATTTTGTCAAAATGGGTTTCGCACGTAATGGAGTTTAAATATTCAATGCATTGTGTTCATAGTTCGTACGAGAACGGGTTTTACCATAATAATTTACTTGAGAAGTGGTGTGTGCTGTGCTCTATCGACAACAATATACAATGTATAGCTGAACATGATTTCATACTGGTTTTGTTTGGTATAAGTGTTACCTTTTTAAGCAAAGTACCAGTGTCGACTTGCGCGTCTCACGCGACCTTGCTTTCAGGTCACGGTTTCTGTTTATTGACAAAGGCGATCAATAAAATCGATTAAGAGATTCTTACGGCTTGCCCAATGCCATCTTGTGTTTAACAAGATCAAATATTAAAATGTGCACGAAAGATTACCCTGATGAGTCTAATTACAGAAAAGATTAGTTTCAAGGCTGTTGCCTTGCATGTATCATTGATAAAACACAAGGGTAAATACCAGACTATCGACGCAGTCGTACCAAGGTGTGAAACGCTCAACTCGTGACTCTCGCCACACATTTAAAAGGTCAAGGGTTATTACTGATGCAAATGCACTGTCGTCTGTTTATGAATAATTTATTATGCAAATGATGTCCCGTGATAATGCTTTAGATCATCAGATAAAAAATTAATCGTTTGAATTCTCAATGCACGATAGTATAGTGAAAGAAACATTTTCAACAAACTGTCACCATTTTTCATTTCCAACATCAAAAAAAGTTGCAATTCTAGATTTGCCACAGAACCTATACATGTGATTCGTTTGCTACGGTCAAGGATGGACATCGAGATATTCCATTCTTTTTATATTATATAGTCAAGTGCCACGTTCAAGTGAGATTTTCCCGCAACCAGTCAGTTCCCCTTTAAGAATTTTAAAATTCCACCTTCAAGTTCAACAATCATACAAATTGGCTAAACACAAAAGCCTGCCGCCAACATGCCAAGATCTTTGTTGTTCCTATGAAAAGTATGAGTGCAATAGCTTAAAGTATTGAAGATAATATTTGTACACCATTTGGGTGATTAATCATACCACCTTTTTCCAAACCATGTACAGTGGAGTACAATGTACATACATGTACATGTACATTGTACATGCACTTGTACATGACCGTGAAAATCCAGTGTTCTGCATGCAATGCACACTCTGTGCTGGCAATTGACATGTCATAGCGTCCGTTCATGCACACAACGCACGGCAAAAGGGCAAGCCAGCAAAGTCCCCTCCACAGCGCGCGAGACCTGTGGATCTCAAACATTCCTTCTGCCTGACCTTTCAATGTCAATTTACAGGTCCGCAGATCGAAGCATTAGGTAGTTTGATGCACTGCCCCGTGGCCGGCCAAAAACCGGCGGAATTAACATGCTAATTTTTTTTAGTCCGGGCATGTTTGCACACGCCCGAACGCATGTAAGATCGTGACTATTGGTTATTTCGTCCCCCAGTGGTACAGAATGCTTGTTGATATTGCATTTGGGGCCGGTGTAATGTAAGAAAAAAAGAAGTTGATTAAAAATCGGTTCTCGTTTTCCTTTATGGACGCTGGTAATCCTGTTATGTATGTGTCCTGTTATTAAGTCCTCGGGTTCTTTGTACCGCTGTAGTGGAGACGCGCACATTCTATAATAGAATGTGCGCGTCTCCACTGAGGTTAATGGAGGCCCATATTTTTGCCTTGTAACGATTTGATCTTTTTGCTTAACCATTGCAAATGGTTTGCCCAACCTTCATATATGAGTAGGATGTTTGTGCAGAATTGTGTCCCTTTTTGGAAGACAAAACCACATACCCAAACAGAAACCCCCAAAAATATCATGTGGGCCTACATGCATTCTTTACCACTGACGTGGCCTAACTGTAATGAAACGTATAAGTTTTAAAGAATACAAAGAAACGTTTCGCATTTTGTACCCGTATTTTTCCATCATCTCGCCACCATTGCATGGGGAATCACCCACAAACCGACATAAACACCACTATTTCGCAATCCCTCCGTTTCGTGTTGACAAACTCCTTCAGTTCGTGCAAACCCCGGAAACGCAGTTCTCCGGAAGGAATAAAAAAAAAAGTCCCTGGATATGTCGTTCACGGATGAGCTCATTCCATTGACATAAAATGGTACGGTCCTGATTAGTATTCAGCCCCTCGCGCGCGAATGGTACGACCTTCATAATTTCGTCCACTAGGAACGCGTCGTTTCTGCGGGTTTGCGTTTCATGAATTTAACTGTTTACGTGCCATGCGCACTCGACCGGAACTTGATGGTCCGTGAAAATGAAAGAACGAACTCACCTTTGATGAATTTTTCTGACAAAGACGACGAAAAAGTCTGGAAATGAACAAAAAAGGAGATTGTTCCAAATAGAAGGGATGGGGTTTCGTCATTCATCATCATACAAACTCTATGAAGCGGCATTAAACCTTGACGGTATAGCTGTGAAGTTGAAAATTGTGGAATACATCGTGACTAACATTCCATATATTTTTCTGGGTTTGTATTGAAAAGTCATTTTGCGTAAAGAATAGCCACGTGATTATCTGTGCAGTTGATCGGTACATCCTGGTGCTCTTGTTCCATGTGGAACATCACATCTTTAAAAAAAAATCCCGATAACCGGTTTACCACTGTATTTTTAGAATTGAGGCCACGTTTCCCGCCGAATTATGAACCAGACAACAGACAGCCCCATAACCAGGGAAAACATCTTTTCATATTTCTGATTTCAAGAAGCGATGAATGTCTAAACTCCATAAACTTATAACTGAAGTTAGCTTTTCTTTCTGCAAGCTGCCTGTTGCCATTTTTCTTGTTGACACTTTGGTTCCATAATTTTTAACACTAGTGTTTATAAGTGCTCAGTGCATATGGTTGAACTGGTATTTCTGAAAATATTGTTTGCTAAATTAGCTCAGCACTTGGCACAATTCTGAATAATGGATGCATCATTCTGTATGATTACTTTAGGTTTCAAGACCTTTTAATCGCTGAATCGGAAATGGACAACTGATCAAGGGATCAACGGAAACGAATTGAAATCCGCAAATGGCGTGTGTGGAACGTATTTATAAACCGGGCGATTACTTCGCTGAACAGATGCCGTTTTCTCATAAACGAAGCATAATTCAAGTGCTCCGTTTTAAAGGGAACATTTTCTTATATTCATGATCCAAATCTTCACGAAGACAGTCTTTATGTGCTATAGATATCGAGCAGAGGTCCACAAAATCGTGCGGACATCGGCCATTTCGAAACCCCTAATGAATATTCATGATCTGATTTCATTTTCCACGCTGGAATGAACGATCCAGCCAATGGTAGGCGCGCGCCTCCGTCCCCTTTAATCCTCTGCAAGCATTGTATGGTAATGAGGCGCACGCAGGTCGCGCTCGTGTGTTGATTTTGCACTGCGGTACGTGCAGTTTCGGCTTGGGAACTGTGCCAAGTAAGGCGTTGCAGATTCGATCAGAAGCCGGTATTTATCGTTTGTGCCGGCCGGTCGGCAAAACCGGTCAGTTAAAACGAATGGGTAAAAAAAATGCCGAAAGGAATTGGTTTTTTTAACCGAGTGCGATTTTTTTGCAAAAGAGGCAGAGATCGATATTGTGAAATCGAGACTTTATTTTGTTTGTGTTAAACTAGTACCAAAGGAACTAGGCCTATACCAAAATGGTAACTTCTTATTAAAATTTTCAAAAATGTTAATTTTTTTTCTCCTTCAATCATGCATGCTCGTTCAGAATAATTGCAACCCTCTTTGCTAAATAAATCTGCATAATTGTATTCTAAACATACACGGCAGGGTCCGAATTATTTAATGGCTACGTTCTGGAAATTACACACGTCTCGCGCATTATAGACATCATCATTCTAGCCGTAACCAAGTGATTCGGACTCGGGCCATTACATACTTTTTCTAATAAAGCCCCGCCCCTTGTAGGCGTGGGATTATCTTGCAAAGAAGAAAGGAGGTATCTTACTAGAAAGGGGTCAACAATAGCCTAAATTCTTTTGCAAATTTTTTTTTTGCTTTGTTGTTTTTTAAATTTAAGAGGCGAATTGAGAAAGCTAAATTTCGAAAGTTATGTTTACCTGTTGAGGGGCGGGGTTTATGTTTACCTATTGAGGGGGGTTCCCCTTTGAGGGGCGGGGTTTGGAACCAACCCGCATACACGCCAGCCCTGACAGTAATTTGACCGCATCAAGAACAATGTTCTTCCGCACGAGCGGCAAAACTGCCCGTAATTGTGTCACCACGAGTGAAACAACATGGAAATTATAAAGTTACTCATACTATCACCTTCAACTTCCATTCGGTCAAATGACAATACTCGATTATTATTACGAAACGGGTGAATGACTTTGAATGTGGTTAGCCTTGCAGAACAAATGCTGATTGGACTACGTGATCAAATATTCGTATTGTTGCACAGCCAGGGCAATACTTCATTAATGTTTAACAGTGAAATAATGAGCTGTTGGAAAAGATTATTGTGTATGCTTTGTACCGCACGTAGACCAATTTAATGAAATCCGCAATGTTGCGCTTGGATCAAGTGGCCCTCTGAGAATTTGAAGAAAAACCTCAAAAGCCAACTTGGGCCCTGGATGCTGTCTGGTGGGTGGGAAGTGGTAACAGATTACGTGCTGCAAGTGTCGTCTACGTCTATCAAGCAGAGATTTTCTTGACTGAACTCCAGCATTTCCAGAAAGTTTTGGAGGGAAATTAAAGTAACGAGAACAGTTTTTATTTTATTTTTGCTGGAGCCTAGTTTCTTCTTTACTTCGTATTTGGTTAGTTTCCCCCTGAAACATCCTCTATGGATCTTTGTAGTTACCTCTGACTGACTGACTGACTGACTGATTCTCTGACTCGCTCTCATTTGCCAACCGGGCAGTGCTGTCATATAGGATGACCCTGTAACAGTAATGAATGGCTAAATATGGCCCTTTGTGTACACCAGATGCATGACAAGACTTCCAGTGAATAACCATTATAAATCAATTGAATAGAGTTTTGCACTCTGGGCCAGATTTACTACGCTTTACACTCGTCTTGTTAATACTATCTGACTAGTTAATATGGAGAAATCACTAATGCAAGAAATTCATTATTTCAAACCCCTCCACAAAATTTCCCATAAAAAATACCAAGAAAATATGGTACTGATACCAATGAGCGAAGCCAACACGCCACAATTATGTTTTTAGTCCTCGTTAAAATAAAGATTGGGAGACTATTTTCTTCCAAAAAATTGCAAATCGGAGAGTGTATTTTTGTATGTATTGAAGGGGATGACGTCACTACGTCAGAACGTTTAGAGCATTGACCTCGCCGTTTATTCCAAGAAAAATATGGTAATACGTGTAATACCGATGTGCGAAGTCAATACGCCACACTTATGTTTTTAGTCCTCGTTAAAATAAACATTTGGAGATTTAATGCAATGTTTTTTCTTTTATAAAAATGCAAATAGGAAATTGGCATTGTTGTGTGAGGGGGGAACGTCCGAAACCGATACGACTTTTGAAGCACGTTCACATCATAGAGCATTGACCTCACTGTAATTCTACAGCGTCCCTTCCACCAATTTCTTGGAAATTCTTTTCTGGGAAAAAGCCCGAGTGTTGATGTTCAACGGTCGCATTGTGAGCGGCTCTTAAACAAGGACCTTCAACTTTATAGCAGAACAAACAAGAGATGCTTTATGCTACAAGTTCATTGACTTACATCATGTTCATTTTCGCATGAATGGACGTACCACTCCGACGAATTATGCAGCTCTGTTTTTTGTTCTCTGGTGTCAATGCTCGGTATAGTTGTAGATTTTTTTACAGCAACAAATTCTCACCATATGGCGGGGCTGGATGTTATCGATGCTAAAATTTCAGCAACAAAAAGCTTGGGTGAAAATTAAAAACGGCAGCTTTTAATATTTCAACGCGGTGTCAAGTTTATCGACACGTTTTTAAGTAATCATACTTTTAGGTATTAATGTAGCTGTCGGGGGTTGTTTGCTAAAATCGATTGATTTTAATCTAACTGGATAGACCTGAAATATCTACCACATGCCAGCGGGCGTTGGGCCGTTACATTTTGATACAGAATAAAACTTTGAGCGGTTTTGAACATTATCTTTTTCAATTGTTTTTTTGAGGGGACACGCATCGGCTCTACCGCAGTGCGCATGAGTGGAAAGTTGCGCCATAATTTGTGATTGGACGTGACGTTTGCCTCATTAACATAAAATTATTAAAATGGCCGCTTTCCAACTTGACCCTTATTGAATGGAACTGTCACTATTAAACACTAACACAATCGCTTTAATGTCGCCAAATGTGCCAGAATAGTGTGAGCTAATAAATAAGCAGCACTACATTTTCAGTGTACGATCATTTGAAGTCGGACAATTTATTTTTGCTGTCAATTTTTTATGATCACGCGCGCACCTCGTGTGCAAATTGTCAACAACGGTTGGATGGTGGTCGATGAAAAATGCCTGTCGCGACAAATTTCGGCCGTAAAGAGCTCGGCCTGAAAACATCCCTTTCCGTAATAGCGACTCACCGCACGAGAGAAGCTGGCACAAAGATAATTACATTACCATGGAAATTGTGAGTGCCCTTAAAAAGTTCCAGAAATAAACAAAGATCAATGTTGGCCGTGTAACTAGATCGTTGGCACGAACAAGTGCGGGTATCAAGCCCTACACTGGCCACTTTTTTTTAATATCCTTTTTTTCACTCCGGACCTAAAACTGTCAATTATTTCCACACGGAAGCATGCCGCATGGTCAGTTGGGAATGGTCAATTTTGGGGCTGGTCAGTTTCATTTTGGCCTCGGACCAGGCTTTGTCCATGGGTAAAAAGTGCACACATGCGGGCCTAGGGTTTTTTGAGTGGAAGACATTGTGCAGTGGTGGATGAAATCCAATAATGATTTAGCGTTTCTCGGGAACTACCGTCAATTTTACTTGAACGATGTCCATTAAATCGAGACACATGGGGTAGAAAATGTAAACAAAATTGAGGTCAGGGCCATTACGGATCGTGCTGGCCAGACATCTCGGGCCATTGTCCGGAGAAATTTGACCACCGACCTGGACTATTATCTTGACTGACTACTTTGCGAACTGACCTGCCGGACGGAAGGTTGACAAGATAGTAAATTTAGTGCGAACTGGCCGATGTAATTAGATACGAATGAAGTGTGATTTATTAAAACACGCTGCTCCAGTTTTGCTGACTTGAACCATGAACAAAGGTCAAAATCTATTGTCCAGTTTTCTGGCGATCCTGACAAAACTTTTTGGACTTCGATGAAATTGTTTTTTTTCTCACTTTATATCTTTCCATACACCGAGTGATACATACTTTTTTGTTTGGGAAGACTCTTTTGAAATCTTTTAATCTTTTGAAGTTTAAATAATTTCCTTGATGTCAATTTAGATTCCGGGTTTGAATTCAGGGGAATTAGGGGAGGAAGATGTGAAAACTGATTAACAACAGGACTGACAAAATTCACAAGAATACAAAAGTTCTTTTTTTTTTAACACAATTGTCTCTTCAAAATAATTTTTGGAATTGGACATTTTAATTGATTGTTTCGCGTTTAAATATTTCTTATTTTTGATGTTATTGTTTATTCTGTAAATTTTGTTTGATTTTTTTTTAAAAACTTTTCTTGACTATTTTTTTAAAAACCATGATTTTGGTTATAATTTTTTCCTTATGAGGAGATGGAATTTAACACTTCTGTATCAACAAATTACTATATCGACAAATTATGTTAAGTCTGTTAGGCCAAATAAAACAAAACATGTTTAGCGTCCTGCCTTTTTGAAAAAAAAAAGGAAGGTGGCCTTTTTTTTGTTTTTTGTTTCCTTCCAAAATGGCCGCCCGATGGCTATTTTTCAAGATGGCCGCCATTTTTTTTAAAATGGCCTCCACTTGGACTCGGGAATGACGTAACAGCTTTATATGGGCTAGATGCAACAGACAAAGATACCAAAATGATGTCACTGTTTAAAATTTATCTCTTTTTTTGTGTTTAAAAAAACAAAAAAAGGAGGCGGCCGCCAAAAAGGAAGCTTAACATTTATTTTTTATTTGGCCGTAGAGCACAACTGTACATCACACAAATTTCTGCACGGTGAGCTACTAACATGCGATTCGTGTGTGCGCAGCGTCAGGTGACAACGATTTCTAATCATCTCACAAATCATCTGTATATCCTGCAAGTTGCATCATCTCATCCAACATAACAACCAAACCAAATCGACTCTCCAACCACGAAGCAAGCTGATGCAAGCTTCGGCCAGCCTTGCTCCATAAAAATGAAAAATTACAACACACCAAACATTAATCATCGCCATTATGCACCATGTACCATCACATCTGCACGTCCTCTAGAGCGTAAACTCGCAACTAGTATACTTCAGGTTGCTAGATAATTATTCCCGATTGAAAAAAACTCTTCAATTTCTGGACCATGGCTTACATTAAATGTTCCATTCGTTTCTGCTCGCTGTGTTGTGTTGTGGGGTGAGTAACAGAATGAATGGAATAGTCGGAAACGTGTATCATTGGGTTCAGCCCCTCACTGGTGGAATTACAGAAGTAATGAATGCTCAATACTTTTCTGAAAACTTTTGAGGAACTTCACAAATTTGCTCAGGATGGATTTGAACGCACGACCTCCTGCTTTGTGCAGATACCTAAACCGCTCGACCACCGTGTACAGAGCGGGTGCATACCTATGTTCCCCAATACCAATGTTCCCCGAAATCCTTACCCAAACCCTAACCCTAACCCTAATCCTATGGATTTCAGGGAACATCGGTATTGGGGAACATTGGGAAGACCCCTACAGAGCTTGCCAGAATTGATCAGCTTTCTTGTTCTGCTTACAGTTTTGAAAGTCATGTGCCATTTTACTTTGCCAATGTGCACAATGTGTTTAACTTGATTTTGAGCTGTGCATCCCTTTAACTACAAGTCTGCTACATGTACATGTACATGTATATATATGTCATCCCAGGCGCATGTGAAACAGTTTTAAAGGGACTCGCCCTGTTTCTCTTAGAAGGTATATTGTGGCTGGCATGATTTTTAAGAGATTTTCTGTTCTCATATTCTTATGTCTTTGTTCTAGTGCCAAATCGTTCAAGGTGGAAGACGAACCCATGATGAACGACGTCATGGCAGCAGCCATGGTGCTGACAAGCCTATCAGGGAGCCCTCTATTGGCGAGAATGGACAGCACCTCAGGTAACAAAAAATAATTTGATATCAACCCTCATTTCTTATTTCCTTTGCCAAATTTCTCCAAATCAGGGGCCAAAAATTTCAAAACCCAAAGCTGGATTGAAGTCAAGTTTTGGAAAACACTCCCTATCTGTTTAGGGGCCCAAACCTCGTGAACCCAAGCTGGAATTGAACCAAGTTTTTGAAAACACTCACTATCTGTTCTATTGCTAGCTCATTGCAATTTCCACCTCCAGAAACATTGGGTGTAAAAACCTCTTTTACAAATCCCGAGGTCAAATCACCAAGTATTAATGGCCCACAGTCTTTGAGCATTGTTTGACATGATAAATGCTTGTGGTAATGTAAATAAGTCAAGGATGAACATTTTTAACTGCCTCCACAGAAAGACAAACATTAGCAAGTAGTCCGTACAAGCCTTTGCAAACAAATCACGTCTTCCTGTTTTTGACTTGGTGGTAGACTTGTTCAAGTCCTTCCATGAAACAATCCTGAATCCTTCGACATCTATCAGTGTTGAGGGAAACCAATGGCAAATTCTTCCTGCAGGAACTTCCCAAGCGGGAGTAGTGTCCATGGTAATTGACAGTGATTAGACGTCTGTCTTTCCTCAATCCCACAAAATCCCACAAGTTCCCACAACTAATTGACATTGATTAGTCGTCTGTCTTACAAAATCCCACAAATCCCTACAAATCTCGAGGCAGATTTTGAAGCTTGCAGGAGTTTTTGTTAAAGTTAGCCCCTTTTTGTAAGAAACGAACTTCAAGAGGAAATGCGCGAAAACAATTCATGTATAAAATTGAAACACACACCTGTCTATCACAATCATCCTCAGATCTTGGCACAGCGCCAAACAACTGTTACAATGTATACATTTCAAGATCAACTGAGGATAGGCCCTACTAATGTAACATAAAAAACACTTCTGTGCAACACACTACTCTAGTTTTTTTTTCTTCCAAATTTTCTGTTCATTCAACTTTCAAGTTTCAAGGGTATCTATGTTTCCCATCGCTCACAGACTTGGTCTAGATCAAGTTGCCCATGAAAAAAATTACCCCTGACACGGTCATTGTTGATGAATTGCTCTGTTGCTCTGAATTGCTCTGTGAGGGGAAGAAAAATCCTGTCAAATACCAGATGTTTACTTGTCCAGTTTCTGGTTTCAGTTAATAGTTTGGCATCTTGGCAAATTGCCAAAATAATGAAGCATAAAAAAAAAATGGGGGCCTGTTTCTGAAGTTCCTTTGGGAATATGTTGAAACACACAAAACAGTACTTCTATTGTACATTATGCAGTAAGACTTCTAGCTCTAATTGTTTGTGACATTTAAAACCCTGAAAGCACATGTGTAGCAAGGATCTATAGTGTGTCTGCTTAAATGCACAGGGACAATTTCATTTGCAGAACAGAAAATAAAGGTTTAAAGCGTCAAAAATAACATCACGCTTTGCAGATTTCTGTGTAGTTCCGTTAAATTATGAAATATTGCTAAGTATACTAGTAAATAAAATTCTCAGTAAAACTAAATTGAGAATCTGCTCAAACAAATATGCATTGTTGGCAACATTCACTCAATATCCCGGTGTTCACCTGTGTTTTGCTTAGCATATAATGTTTGCTTAAAATGTAGGTTTGTTAAACTACTTCATGAAATTGGGACCCTGGGAACATGTGTACAGTGAAAATACAGTGTTGTACACAATGTGTAGTAAAAGGTCATAAAATTGGGGCCCCAGAACATGTACAGGGACAATACAGTGTCTTGCACATGTGATGCTTCATAAAATGGGGGCCCCAGAACATGTATAATACAAGCACGTGAAGTACTACATTTGTAGTGTACAGAAATGTACATGTATACAAAGTATACAATGCACAATATGCACAAGTTTCATTCATATATGAAAAACTGTACTATGTAGGCCTACCCTGCATTATACATGTTAACTATTGGCATGGACAATGGGGGAACACAAACCAGCCGGCCAATTTGCATAGAGATGTCAAGGTCATGATAACACTGTTGACAGAAATCCTATTAAAGGTCAGTAGCACTTGCTACCCCCTCCGGAAAAACAAGAGCAAAAGTGAGCTGCTTGCACTCGACAAACAAATAATTCAATTTATCAAACTACTGTATAAAAAGGGAGAAAGATTGCTGGTTGTTTGTGCTGAGAATTGAATGAATCAATTTTTTGAAATTGATGAAGTTATCACAGTGCAAAACATTTGTGTTTATTACTTTTGGGAATATCATTACACTTTTAGATATTTTTTTTGAAATTGATGAATTTATCACAGTACAAAATATTTGTGTGTGTTACTTTGGGGAATATCAATAAAATTATTAATTTTTTTTTTAATTCTGCTATTGGAGACAAGGCAGAATAGCTGCTTATAAAAAAGTGCTCTTTATAAATTGTTTTGACATTTGGAAATGTGTGTGTTTTCCCCCTGTTTATTATATATGCATCATTACACTTGGCAAGCTGGTCACAGTAATTGAAATGTGCCAGTTTAATAGCAGATGCTGCTTAATGTTAAGATCTCGCCCTCTCGATTCATTTATCTTTTTATCCCGGTTGCCTGTAATTGGAATATGAGACTCAAACTATCTGTGAAAGGGCAAAACATTTGTCATGCTTCAAAAAGGTTTGTGTAGAGATCTTTCCACCTGGACTATTTCCTCCCCCCCCCCCCAAATATATGGGGACTCGTAGCTAGCTCCCACTTAAAGCCATTGATGGGGCACGCGCGCACATCATGGTGGTTTATTTTTGAATCGCTACCTGGCTTTGTGCATGGACGGTGACAGATTGAACACACGATTCTCCAAAAACTCGCTCTTGCCTTACCACAAAAGGTACGCAAAATTGTCAGTGTCTCCATGATGGCAACTTTCAAGCATTTCAATTGCATAGGTTTTAAATACTGAACAGTAACTTCCCTCTCTTTATTGACATTTGCCACTTTCGAATTCAGCAAAAATCGAAGCTAATCACCTCAGAAACTGCACATGTGTGGCGCGGCCTATTGCCATTTTGGTATAGGCTGGTTGCGCGCAATCATTACCATTGTGCTTTTGAATTCACGATGCGGGATTCAGACCTATGCACGTCATGCATATAATTTGCATACGTAGTCAGGTTCACTGCTTAGTGCTAACATAGAGAAAGGATGCTAGCTACCTGTCTCCATAATTGAAGTCCCAGGGACAATGAGGACAGGGAACCAGACTGCTTTCCACCCAGTCTGAACAAGATCTGGAAAGGAGCCAAGAATGGTTCTAAATAAAATCTAGATAAAAGACCACGCAGCCCGGAAATAGACCTGCAGCACAATAAGCCATTCTGGCTGAGTGATTTTGCACAATTCCAGGTTAAATCCGCGAACTTTTTCACAGTAATCCCCCACTGATTCAGCCTGACTGCAACAGCAGGCATTAATGTTCAGTGGTTTATTATGGGTAGTGGTTCTTATTGATCAATTCTTCCGTTCTTCGAAGGTATTGATTAAAGCATTAGGTTTATGTTCGGAAGGATTTGGGATGTTGTTACGTCCAATTCCTTGAAGTGGGCTTCTGTTTGTTTATCACCAGTTGAAGTTGGTGGAGGATTTCAATTCCGGAAAAGTGATCAGATTTTTTCTTAAAACCATCCTAAACTCAAATTTATGATCAGTTCTGATTTTGTGGAAAATATTGAAATGGTCATTTTATCATTTGGTTTGATGAAATTACTGCATGTTTCTCTTATGAAATTTAAAACTCCTTTTTTTATGTCAAGTAAAAGTTTAGAAATTTGTGAGTGCAACAGGTTAACAGAAATTCCAGTTTAAAGTACCGGTACATGGACTTATTTGTCTGTTTTCCTTCCTCCATGTGGTAAAACCCTTTAGTGGTTATGAGCATTTCAAGTATTTTTTTTAAGTCTGCCCAAACCTCCTGAAGTCCTAACAATCAAAATGAAGAATTTAAATACTTAATCCAGAAAAAAAATATACAGGAGGGGTTCCAGGAAGGCAGAAAAACAAATTTACACAATCCCAGCTTTGTAAACATCGTCATTTGGTCAGGATTTTCAGAAGCCATAACAGCAACCACATACCTTCTTATGAATAATTTAATATTTAAAGGACCCACTTCTCCAGAAGTATTTGTTAGAAGAGAATAAGTAATTTCTTAGAACGTGAGAAAAAAGGTTGTTGATTGGTGCTAATGAATAATTTAAGAGCAGTGCCTCTGAAGCAGAAGGCTGATAACTGGGGCGGTTCAACGAGTGGCCATTGTTGATACATTCACTTGTCAAGTTTTTATGTGTTTATATTTAAATATATTTCTATTTATTTATTTATTTTTTTGTAACAGCTCTGGTGCCAATTTTGTCACTCATGAATAATTTAATATTTAAATGACCCACTTCTCCAGAAGTATTTCAGAAGAGAATAAGACATTTCTTAGGATGTGGGACTGGCAAAAAAAGGTTGTTGATCTGTGCTCATGAATAATTTAAGAGCAGTGCTTCTGAAGCAGAAGGCTGACAACTGGGGCGGTTCAACAAGTGGCCATTGTTTATTAATTCACTGGTCAAGTTTTTATGTGTTTATATTTCAATATATTTCTATTTATTTATTTATGTTACTTTCCTGTTCTGAATTGAGTAACAGGGTGTTTGTTCCAGCTCTGGTGCCAAATTTCTCACTTTGTGACTTGGCTACGGTTCAAGTTAGGCAGAGTGGGGGAGTTTTAGTGGTGAATTTTTTTTTTTATGTCGGCTTTCAAGAAACACATAAAAGAGATGAGTTATCTTCATCAGTTATTTACCTTTTTAAAACAAATATGTGTTCTTCATTTAACGACGAGGGTTTATTTTCAAATGTTGTTTAATTTCTGCCGTCTTTTCGTGTTTCTCTAAAATTGAATTTAATCCAAAACTTGTTTTCTTTCTATTATTATCTTTATCAATTATTTACCTTTTTGAAACAAATATGCGTTCTTCATTTAACGATGAGGGTTTATTTTCAAAAGTTGTTTTTTATTTCTGTCGTCTTTTCGTGTTTCTCTGGAATTGAATTTAATCCAAAACTTGTTTTCTTTCTATTTCCAAAATGAAATATAAGTTGTGCCAAGCTCTTGAAACCAACTCTTGTTGGAGATAACTATGGTCACGTACTACCGCGGACCCAAACCACCAGACTTTAAACAATGGTCTAAAAATAAAGCTCTGTTTTGGCGATACATCACATATTTTGTTACGCTCTAATCAGACGTGGCACCAATCATTGTCTGCAACCCAGTCGCTGGGCGGGGTCAGGGATCAAAGGGGGTGCACGTGCGGTGTCAAAAGGGTGGCTACCGGAGCACGTCACTGTCTGCGAGAACCGAAAGCTTAGGATAAATTTAGCAAAGGTCTAGGCCTCGCCGGTTATTGAATTTTGGCAGGCTTTGCCAAGTTATAATTCATTGGCCCTTATGACCACATTGAAAAAGAAAGGAAAAATTGATGTTGGGACATTGCCAAAAAACGTAAATTACGAATGGTATCAATGTTATTTAAATACCATTTGTATTTTTTTTTTTTTTGGCAAAGGTGTACACAGACTGATAGTGCCCTACTGGTGTCACTCTAAAATATCCGATTTGGATAAATTCTGAACGTCAGAGTCCTAAATAAAACTCATTTCCTTCCTCAATTCAACAAAAATGCTCTTAAATCTCTTGGTAGACTGTGTTAGATCTAAGAAGTTTGAAGGGTTAACTTGGATTGAAAATCATTGAAAGCATTATCCTGCCCATTTGTCCTTTTAGAAGTAAAAGTAGTTAGCCCTCCTTCCTGAAGGTAGCCTTAATTGACTTAATATAGCTCATTGAAATACAAAGATAGGCTCAACTGTACCAAAATGATCAACATTGGAGAACGCAATCTTAGTAGCACTTTTATAAATTCGTCCGTTTTTTTCTTTCTTCGCCCTGGCAGTACCATACAGCCCTACCAGTCCAACCGGGGGTGCCACGTCCGATTTATCCACGGGCACAGCGTCCTCATACAGCCCATCCAGCAGCGGCCACTTCAGCTGGGACTTCCATTCCAGGGGGACGCCCTCCCCAACTTCTTCGACGAGTAAGTACAAATCCAACTCGTTTATACTACGCTGCATCGGGAGTCCTGTTTATTACGTCACGATTTACTATGTTTTGTTTGCTGCCCCCAACGACGACTTTTACACAAATTGCACGTTCGGGTCGAAACAGGACCTGAAAAACAGCTCTCAAAAGTACCTTTTGTACTCATTCCATGACGGACACAATTGTCGTTTTTATTTCATCACACCTTAGGCTACATATACCCAAAAATGACTGGAAATGCCTTCGAGCATTCCACAACCTCTTTAAAGCTGTAATGGTCATCATTTCAGGGAGACCCTTGACTTTCTCTAAAAAGGAAATAAGTCAGTGTCTTTTTTGTAGATCAAGGACGCATGCTCCTTTAAAGTTAAGTTGTGCTATAGAATCCACCTTTGCTCCCTCAAAAGTTGGAGCTTTGTTTACATCGAGAGGAAGCTCTGAAAAGTCCTCAGTTCCGGTCAGCAGCTAGATATGGCTTTTTGCGCGCAAACTTAATTACGATTCAGGAAATAAGTCACTGCAATTCAGGGGTTTGGGAGATGAGAGATCGAGAGTTGCGTCGAACGAGAAGGGCAAGGGGAACAGTTTCCTCTCAAGATCTTTTGGATCGCTTCCAGAAGGGGGCTGGATAACGACGTCAAGTTAGCCACAAAAAAAATCCTGAGTTTTTATCACATCGATGATGTCACGTTTGCCAGGGCAACAGGCTCCCCAAAACATGTACAGCTGTTTTTTTCGGAGGAAACGGCCCCCGTTAATGGAGTTCTGTGTTTTTCCAGGGAAGAGAGTTTGTTGCCTTCCGTGGGCGTGAGTCATTAAGGATCGTGACGCAGGTCCGAAAAAGAAATTGCGTCCGGATTTTTGAGAAGAAAATACTCAGTTACACAACTTTAATGAAGTTGGCTCTTTTGGAGGGTTTCGAGGCTTAAGATGATCAGATCTTAATCATTTGAAAATATGGAACTACTTAAGATAGGAGTCAAATCTGAGAGTGTAATTTGCATCGATATTTGAAGAGTGGGCTTTTGAATGGAAATGCGGATGTTCAGGGGAAAAAACTAGGACAGGGTCTCTGATCTAGTTTTGCAAAAGTGTTTTTTTTTTCGGGGGGGTTGGGAGTGATAAGGATTCATTGTTATATTCATAATAAAAGATGTAATATTACATTCAAATAGCCAATTTTTGAAGCTTGAAGTTAATATTTGGAACAGGCATTCAAAATATTTTGTAAATATCAGATACTTACTTCGGGAACATGCCCGAAAGTAACTAAACTTTGGACAATTTGGCAAAACAACTTTATGAAAATATACCTGGAGGATTGGTAGTGGAGCTAAACTTGAGCCGAGCGCTATACACTGCAGGGTCAGAGGCTACGTTGCTTCAAGGGTAATGACTCTGTTGTGAATGGATCTGGTGGCTCGATGGTATACAAATTACGTTATTGGGTCTCAAATGTAGGAAAATACTACAAGACCAGGCTTGTCTGCTGGAGCATTTTAGTTCAATATTTATACTTTGGATCAGTCAGTCAATCGGTCAAACAGTCAGTGACTTAGGCAGTCAGGCTGACCCTTCAGATTCAGCGATAACGCCTCTATCAATTTTTTATTCACTCTCCATCTAAATGAATTGGAAACGTGTGCTGGACGTTTTATGTAAAACCTGAGAGCGCAACTTTAAAACATATCTGCTTTTTCGTTCACGTTGTGCACATACAGTAGCCAATTTTTAATGTGCACCTTGTTTAATCTTTTCATTTTTCAACGTAATGAGTTGAACCATAGAGCAAGGCCAAGATCTTGCCCATACCTTGTAGAAACCATAAACAACTTGAAACCACAGATGGTAAAACAACATCAACATGTAATGGCCTGCCTCTGCTATCATGAAAAAATAATCATCTACAGTAATGTATACATGTACATGTATGTACATACATTGTAGTATGCAGTGTGCGTACAGTAAACTTGGGAACACTCAATAATTTACGACATGTTCAGGGCTAGCAACTTTGTTTTTTCCCAAGAGAAAAATAGTTGTATTGCCAGTGGGACAGACAGATTTACTTTCACTGGGGTGAGGGGTCAAAGTAAGCATTTTTTTCTTGGGCTTTTTCCTTTTGTTTCTTTTCAATTTTTTTTCTTCTCCTTCCTGGTACCGGTATTGAATGTATTCAATAACAGGTCCCCGGGCTGCCCAGATAAAAACAGATTTAGAGCAAGCTAAGAGGCCAGTGTAGGGGTTGAAATGTATGGTGGGGAAATCGAAGTGGCCTTGAATTTTAAATCTGAATGGTGCTCCACTGCACTTCTTTATGGGGGTGGGTGGGTGTCCCTTTTGTTTGACTAAAATGCCTTGACGGTTTTGTTGAACAAGTCACAGTGATTTGAAATGTCTTCATAAAATTGTCAAAGGATGAAAACAAGGGGGGTATCATATAAACATTGTGAGAATAAGTAAGATTGAGACTGATTATTTTGAAAATTGTTACAATATTATGGAAACTCTACAGAGAGTAAAACTTAAACTTTGGGAACATCAGTTTCTGCTTGTCTGCTCATAGGGGAGTATGTATAACATTTGCCTTTGCTGTAATTTTCAGAAATGGATGGATTTTTTTTTTTGGGGGGGGTTAGTATTTTATAGCAAGTTTACGTCGACTTCTTTAAAGGGTTGTGTTCGTAGATGCTGGAAAAACCAAGAAAAACAATCACGTTCTTGTAGTCTGGTACCCTGGCCCCACTTAACATGAAACAGAGCAATTTATAGACATCGGAGAATTGTAAGGTCAGGGAACCAGTCTAGCTGGCTTGTACCCGTTCATAGGTGTGTAATCGATTGCAAACAAAATGCAGACTAACTACCGAAAATAAGCCATTTTTTTTTCAACACTGGTCAGCTGACCAGCGTTGGAAATACAAAAATACAATTTTTTTTCGAAAATGTCAGCACACCAGGTGCCATTATTCCTAACAGTCCAGTAAGGTCTTTCAAAATAATTTGGTAGTTTTGTTTTTTGATGTTTGCAACTGTTGTATGTATGTTTCCCTTTGAAGTGTTTTTTTCCTAAATGTCAAATGTTTAGTATGAACACACTTTTGCTCATTGTTTAAAAGGTTTTTTTTTTCATTTTGAAAACCAATCTACATGTATACATGTACATGTACTTACGTATGTACTTGCAATATCATTTCAAACAAGCCCCAACAAGTCAGAACTTGTTTTCTGGTTTTAGTCTGTTAAACTGGAAATTCATTTAGCAACAACGAAAAAAATTATGTTTATATAACAATCCAGGCAGGTTCCTGCAAGTGTTAATGATTTTAATATCTTCTATCGTCGCAGGTGACGTGGAGTGCAATGCGCCGGGGTTCTCGTTTCCCGAGATCGGTTCCACCAACGGCGTCGTTTTTGATCAGCTCTCCGTGGACGAGGGAATCGACATGAGCGAGGTGGGGGCGCTGTGCACCGTCGGCGACATCCCTGCAAAGAAATTAAAGGTAATAACAGACATAATTTTTTCCATATACATTGACAAAATGGGGGGACCGCCAATATAGGGCTGGATAGCTCAGTTGGTAGAGCACCGGAACGGCAATCCGGAGGTCGCCAGTTCAAACCCCGCTCCAGTCAATTTCTTTGTTCAACTTTAAAATTAAAACGGAAACTTTTTGATCGTATCCAACCTTGCATTAATCTTCGCCAGGCTCCAATGGACCTTTCCTATCTGTCTATCAAACAGTGTCCATTGGCCATTGAGATCACGACTTTGGTCAGGTGACCATGGTAGCCCAATCAAACTGTGTCCATTGGCCAATCAGATCATGACTTTTGGTCAGGTGACCATGGTAGCCCAATCAAACTGTGTCCATTGGCCAATCAGATCACAACTTTTGGTCAGGTGACCAAGGTAGCCCAATCAAACTGTGTCCATTGGCCAATCAGATCACAACTTTTGGTCAGGTGACCAAGGTAGCCCAATCAAACTGTGTCCATTGGCCAATCAAATCACGACTTTGGTCAGGTGACCATGGTAGCCCAATCAAACTTGATCACAATCACTTGTGAGAAATGTACACAAACTACAGGTGGGCAGGGCTTATTGCCAAATCTGGGCTTACAATCGCATAGACAGAAATTTGAAATTAATTTTGTATTTCAAAAGTCCGTAGTTACAGAATACTAACCGAATTCCTTGCTAACCTATGGAATACACGTATTAAAGACAGATTTTTCTATTGATAAACAGACCACAACTAACAACAAGCAGAACATTGAAATTTGCCAAGTTTTTCCAGTAATTCATTGATATATTTTTGTAGTTCATTGTGGTTGAAGGGCCCTATCACAGCCCCATGACACTGTCAAGATTGCCACTTTCACTTAGTCCTCCTAAAGTTACAAAGTTATCAAAAGTTTCAACAGCGACCTTGAAACTAGCAACAGCTGTATATTCTGTGACAGTTATGATTCTATTTTGCAATCACATTTTGCCAAAGCCAAAATAAAACTTATACCACACACATGTAATACAAGAAAAATGGGAAATTCACAACACGACACAACTAGTCTATGTATCTGTGGTACTAGAGGAAAAAAAAATCAGGACGATAATAATCTCGCTTCTTATTGGAACTGAGAGACCTAGATTTTTTGAGAAGTGGGTCATTATTTTCCCCTTGAGCATTGCAGCAGGAAAGTGGTTAGTTTTTGAAGTTTGTGGTTACAGAAAGAGTATCAAATACTGTAATTTCCTGCAATGTACTTGTACAGTTATTTAAAAGGGGGGGGGGGGCGATTAGAACCCACCTCCCACGCTTTTGTAAAAAAAAAAAAATCTTTACAAAATGTCCACTTTCACTTTGGAAATGTCAAATTGTGACCTAGCTTTGTATGCTATGAACATATTTATTCAAACCTTACATGATCATACAATGCACTGCACAAACAACGTTTTATGATAAACGACCGTCGTGCGACTTTTCCTTGGATCAGCTGATTTCCTCTTTTTATTTTCACTTCTCTTGTGTGTCATTAAAATTGAACCCCAAAAAACTTCAGAGAATATTGTAAAGCTTGGTAGTAACTATTCTGTTGTGAGTTTTCGGCTGCATGCCTGGATAAAACTGAATGATAAATTCGGTGATGGGTAAAACCTAACATGGAGTGGGCAAATTTGTGACCCACATAAATGCACTATGCTGTATTTTTGCCAACTTTTTGTGTGTGTGGTGCTCTGAATGTAGAATGCTTTATTGGTAATGACAATGAACTACGTGCAGTTGGCAGGGGTGCAGATTGTCCAGGTTTGCCTACACGGGCCGAATCACAACTTGTGCACCCTCAAATTCCTTGCTATTACAGCATTTTGTGGGCCATGAACTTGAAGGTTTGTAAAAAAAAAAGGGTGGAAGCCTTGCCCAGGAGTGTGAGCTCGTATTTCTGTAAAATTCTCAGGAAATTTCATCCTAAAATTGCTCTATTTTGCAATGGAGCGCAGACATTTTTTAAAAAAATGGCGATGAGCGACTACTTTTCGGGGTGATCATCTTTGGATAGAATTTTCTCCCAAAAGTTATCAGGTAACGAACAAAAATTGAACGGAAAATGAAAGATGATGAAATAAGCTTTCATTTGATGGGTGTGTCAAACATATTGGAGAGTTGTGAGTATTTTAATAATTGTTGGGAGAACGCGTAAATATCACTGAAGTCTATGGGCGTCAATTTGCAGGTCTGCACCCGTGGAGTGGAGGTACAGTGTCCAAGAGGTGACAGGTTCAATTATCACTCCATTTCTTTTTATCCAACCTTATTTTGAACTCAAAAACAAAGTTAACCAGATTAGTTTCCCCATTGCGGTTTAAATTTCCTTCACAATTCAGACTCAACAAGAATCGTTTGTTGTGATAAACATCAGTTGGTCACACAATTGCGGTTTGCATTATCTCCATTGCAAAACCATACAAAACTTCCCACACACCACTTCACATTGTTAATTTACAGTATTTGCTCAGGTCGTTCAACTCATAACGCTTCGCCCTCTGATAATGCTGATCCTGATTGATGACCTCATATACAGCCAAACGCCTCCACTTTTTTTTGTGGGGGGGGGGCTAAGTTTTTAAGTTTTTTTTCCTCTGCCTGGATATAAAGTCGTTAAAGCCCCCCAAACCCAGGTCAAACCCGCCCAGTTGTCTCCGGTCGAGGGTACCTCGATATCTGGGACCTCCTAGCCCCACAGCATTGGCCCCGAGCCAGTTCACGAGACCACTTTCGCTCCCCGAATCAAGACCTCTCTGTGTCAAGAAGCAACAGGCGTTCTAACAGTTGTTGTGATTCCTGCCCACCTCGGATTAGAGCTTTCAGGGAGTTTTTTTTTATCGAGAGCGTGGGCTGAAAAGTGTGTTTTTATAAAAAAATTACTGTCAAAACAGGAGTTCTTAAAGAGAAGTTCTCCGGGAATCTGCACTTTGGTGCAAGTAGGTGGTCACACCACACTGGGATGAGATTATTATTAGAGTACAAAACAAGGAGTTGTAGATTAGAAAAGCTAGTTTATTTCTGTTTTGTTTTGTATTGACCAGGTGCAACAGGTTTTATTACATTACAAAATTTTGAGACGTTTTACCCTTGTTGTATTGTAATAGGTTTCTCTTGTTCATCTCAATTAATGGGCAGGATTTCACAGTGAAAACCGCAGTATTTATAGACCACTGAATCATGTGATTTTTTTTACTTGTCCTTGAGGCAGGTCCCCTGTTATTTTAAACTCGGTGGAAAGTCGGACAAAGCGAAATGTGGGCGAGTTTGGAAGTCATGTGATGTGTCATGAGCTGGCACATGGTGCAAAGTATCACGTGTCGTGCGCAGAATTCGCCAAAGCCCCGCTAGGGAAATGACTAGCCTTAAGGGTAGGGTAGTCGGGCGGTTAGATGATGTTGAAAAGAAACAAGTTTCGTGGTATGGTCTTGACTTCAGTAGGATTGTCAGACAACATCCCTTAAAACCCCTCTCCGAATTTGAATTGTATCAGTCATCCTGAAATTATGGTAATGTTATATCTTTTCTGAAGGGACTTGGATGTCTGTGATTATTAGGTTTATTCGGCAAATGGCCAGGATAACCCACAAAAGTCTTTCGACTTATTTCCAGTGGGGTCCCCTGGTAGAAGATGTTGAAGGAAATTACAGTTTTAGGGGTGGGAGGAAACTCCAGAATGATATTCTGGTGACTGCTCTATGTTCCGACACACCTATGTTCCGACAACCTAGATTGTGTTACTCCCAGTTAGGGTTAGGGTTAGGAATAGGAATATGTGCAGTCGGAACATAGGGGTGTCGGAACATAGAGGTGTAACCGATATTCTAGGGGAAAACCCGTGGAATCAGGCAGGGACTGAAAACCCAAGCCACGTATTGGCCCAGGCGGGATTCGAACACAGCGGTGGAAGGCGAGGAAAGTGCCCATATGCCAACCTGATCCCCATTTGAGGATCAGGATTGAGCAACAGGTATCTGAAGTTCGAGTCACATTTTTTTTTCTGCTAAACCAAAAAATCGAACGTGATAAAACACCAAGTGTCTTAAAAGGACAAAATGTGTTGACCTTGATAAGACTAAGAGGACATTGGTGATCTTTAGCCCCCTCTTGTCATGAAGATAAAATGTACATTACGATATGTTTTTGCTGAAAGATGATTTTTGTTAAGGGGGAGGGGACACTAGTTTTAGATCCTCTGATCCAATTGAGTCAATTCAATTGGCCTACTTGTTTAAGGTCAGTCAGCTAAATATATACACAAACAGAGGATGTTGTGCCACAAAGCCTTCCTACACCAGCACAAATTTTTTTTATTTTCAAAACTTCCTTTGGAATGTTATCAAAACACCGGATGCATGAAGCCATAACGCTTTATTTGCACAGCCGTCCCTGGTATGGTAATGGCAATGATAAACAATACCCGTACTTGAAGTGGTACGGTCCATGTTCCAGTTGTTTGTTGTGTCATATGATACTGAATTGACCAGTTCCATTGCTGGAGGGGTGATTTAAGAGTATATGATTTGAGGGACCGAATATGAGGATTTTCATAGCTTTGTAGGAAAGGAAAAATGATACGTGCCATATCTTATTATTTTATTGCCTTAATAGCTTATCAAAGTCAACGGTGGGTTGTCTTCAGTGTCTGTGAGAATTGTTTTCCCCGTAAAAAAAACCCCTCAATATTCTCCTCAATCAAATGATTGTGTGGCCTACTTCGTACAACAAAACCTATTTTGCCACATGTATTTCCAATTAAGTAAACACAATGTGTCAATGTTGTATAGTGACTTATGTTGTTGATACCTACATGTATGGTTCTGCTCTAATTGCCCTCCTATTCAGTGAGAATTTTACAACCCCCATTTTCAAATGGTACAGACTGCAATCAATCATAATGTCAATAGTAAATCATATTCCATGGATAAGGGAGGGGTGGCACTCAGCGTTTGTTCAGGGGAGGCAATAGCTGTATAGACTGTTATTTTTGAGTATTTTTAAGAAACATGCTTCCTCAGGCAATAAGCCGAAATCTTTCACCATAACTTCTTTAAAAAAAAATAAAGCTCAATTTCAGGTCGTTTTCAGTACTGCCTTTTGTTTTTCTACCAGTACTTGTTGGCCATGGCCTTACCCTTTCCCCCTTTTATTTCTCCTCGCAAACTATAATTAGCTTCTGCTGGGAATGCGACTGCAATTAAGCAATGCCGGCAGTGCGTGGTTCCCAAGAGCGGAAAATACATAAATGCTACGGTCCAACTCAATGAATACACTTATTGTGAAAAAAAAATCCCATCCAATGTTTTTTTTCTTCTCAGTAACAACTGATTCCAATTTACACAAACAAATTTGATGCATGCCTGTAATTGCTCGCAGGCCCCTGGGAGTTTTACACTGCAGGGTTTCCCAGAGGGACCCAGACCGACACACAGAACAGCCACAACACAGTGTTTCCACACACCAATGAGTGGGGTGCAGGCAGTTGATGGAAGAGCCCCAGGGGCCTCAGTTTTAAGCAGGTGGTGTTTATTTTTAAACCCTGCCTGGAATGAAACTGTATTACATTATTGTGTTACAATGTTGTACAATGTGACACAATGTATTACAATGTAATACAATTTCCTCTTTAGTTATCAGAGCACATGTTACGCACAGCCCTTTTAAAAACTCATTCTTCAAAATGCATGATACGGCAGTAATAGGAATGCTTTTGCCTTCTGGCATTTTTTTTTCACAGGAGTTCATTGACAGTTGACCAATAAATCCCACGCATGCTGTAACCATGTAGATTTTACTATGATTAGACCACGAGGAAAAAGTCACTGATTTATGTGATGATAAATTATTGAATAACTGCACTGGCTATTTCTGTAGCCATGGTTGTTCTGGACAGTGGAAGATTGTGGCATGGAATTTGCGACATCATTCACCGATGCAAGCTACACTGTCATGAGCTTAAATTAACTGGTGACTTCTGTTCAGCAATTTGTAGGGATTGTGGCTATTTGTGGGTCAAAACAGCAAAAATATATCTTAACATTGAACAAAAGGAAAGTGAGCAAAACCGAAACAAGCAGTTAACCTAAATCAGCTGTGCAGCGTAAATATAGAACTTGTGCCTTAAAGGTGGTGCAAATGTGCAAACATAAAAAAAACAAAGCTACCAAATTATTATGAAATACCTTACTTGACTGAACTTGTGAATGATAGTCTCAAGCATTCTGTGAAATATGGCACCTGGTGTGCTGTCATTTTCAAGAAAAGTAGATTTTTTTGTATCAATTTCCAACGATGGTCAGCTGACCATCGTTGGGAAAACAAAAAATTGTTTTCAAATACTGCCCCCAATTTACCAAATTTGGTCCACATTTTGTTTGCAATCGGTTACACATCCATGAACGGGTGCAAGCCAGTTAGTCTGGTTCCCTGACCTGACAATTACCCAACATCTATAAATTGCTCCGTTTCAATCTGAAGTAGGGTATGGGAAACAGACTTTAAGAACCACATTTTTTTCTTGGTCTTTCCAACATCTATGAACACAAAACTTTAAACAGATCAATGAAGCCAATATTTGCTGTGAAATAATAGCCCCCAAAAACATCCACTTCAAAAAATTACTGCAAAAGCAAATCCTTTAAGGATTGTATCTTATTGTTTTCTTTTGTATAACTGAGTTCCAGTTCACAATGGGAGTTGCACTTTCTGTATATGTACATGTCTTTTGAATTTGATGGATGGAGCTCATTGATTGCTACAGCAGCTTGCTGTGCTATCTTGCTGCGTTGATGGCTGACAGCAGTCATTGTGGTACTAGTATCTAGAGGACGTTCGGCCTTGGAGTTATTATTACTGACCAAGGTATTGGTCAGTTGCCAAACCCTGGCGTGCGCAGCTGGTGTTACGTAACCAGCTGAGTGCTGTTACGCCATAATGGCCGGCCTTGGCTAGATCAAAACAATAACACAGACCGAAAAGATAAAAAAGTTCCAGAAATCAGAGAATAATAAAAACTTGTAGGTACTATTTTTGGAGAGCTGATGGATGGGGTTATGTAATAGCCAGGTTTTGCCAGCAGTAGATACAGTGTAACCTTGGGAAATGAGAATAATGACAAAAGACCAGCAGAATTTGAAGTGACAGGATTCTAGATATTTTGTTTCTGGGAATTAGGTTGGTTTTTTTTATTTAATGAAAGCCTTTTCCAGGTTCCAGATTGGAGCTCGAAGCAGGTGGGGTTATTATGTAATAACTTGAAGATATGCCATCAATAATGGACAACCCTGGAAGATGAAAGTATTAACAACAGACCAGCAGAAGTTTGAAAAAGATTACAGATATTACAAGGTTTCTCCGGAAATTGTTTTTTTTGTTTAATTATTGACAACTTTGAAATGTCCCCAGGTTCTAGCTTGGAGCTAGTAGCATATAGGTTATGTAATAACTTGAAGTTATGCCATCAGTGGATTATCCTGGGGGAAAAAAAACATAATTTCAAAAGACCAGCAGATTTTGAAGTGATAGGATTTGAGATTTTTTTTCGGGGAATCATGTTTTTTTTAATTAAAGAAAAACTTTCCCAGGTTCCAACTTGTGGGTAGTAGCAGGATGGGGTTATGTAATAACTTGAAGTTATGCCATCTTTCTAGGGGCTATTGTGGGGAAATGAAATTAATAATGTAGACCCGTAGATCTACGAAGCGATGGATTACACGAGATGTGACAACGAAAAGGGCCACTTTTATTGGGAACAGACACTAGCTTGATCCCCAAGTGTTCGGACCCCTGCCTTGGATACCAGCAGATGTGATTACATAACATCAGTTGTGCAGTTATGCCATCAGTGAATTGCCTTATTCTAGGCAGGATATGTAGCAAAAGCGAAAACAAAAGATCGTTTGTTTATTTTTCCATATATATAGGAAATGAGCTGTTACATAAACAGGTGAAAGCAGCATGTCTATCTTGTGCCATTATAACAAAACTAGGCTCTAGCTCAGGGCCTGAATACTAGTTGATTTGGTCAGTCAAGACAGTCGGTCAGTGACTCGGTCGGGGAGTCAGTCAGTCAGAAACAGAACAATATGCAGTGTCCTTTCAGCCCAGCAGTGCATGTATAGTGTTGCATAGAGCCCAATTTTCATACTACACTGGTTCAAACAAACCGGTTCAAGACATAGTCTGTATTTCTTAGCTAGATCAAATAGGGTATAAACTTAAAAATGTGAAAGTTCCCCTTAAAGGGAAGATACAACATTTGCAAACATCAAAAAACGAAATGATCAAATTCTCACGAAATGCCTTACTGTTAGGGACTGACGGTCTAAATCATCCTTTAAAATCGTGGTTCCTGGTGTGCTGACATTTTCAAGAAATGTATTTTTTCAACGCTGGTTGGCCGACCAGCGTTGGAGAAAACTGGCTTTTTTTCAAAAACTGTTCCTAAGTTTTCTTATTTAGTTATTCTGACTTTGCTTTGCAATTGATTACACACCTGTGAAGGGGTACAAGCCTGCTAGACTGATTCTCTGAGCATTCAAATCCCCAAGTGTATTAATTGCTCTTTTTCATCTTAATTGGGATCAGGGAACTAGACTACAAGAACATGATAGGTTTTTCTTAGACTTTCCAGCTACAACAAGCCCAAAACGTGAAGCAAGTCAGTGTAACAATATTTGCTATAACATACTAATCCTCCAAATCCATTTATTTCTGAAAATTGCAGCAAAAGCAAATGTTGTACATTCCCTTTAAATCGTGAAAGTTCCCCTTAAACATTTTTTTCAGAGGAAAGGGGCCAACTTGCCCCAGGAGACCGATGCAGTAATATTTCTCAGAATCTTCGGGAAAACTCAAGCTGACTCACTGTTGTCATGATCCACAGCGGTATTGACAAGCGCAATACCATGATCGACCCCAAAAAAAAATCGTAGAGGGTTTCGGATTTCAAGGGTCGGGAATATTACGCTCTTAGTTCAATACGGACCGGGGATATTACATTCTATGTAAATACTGACTGGGGAAGCTGTTCAGAAATCGCGCACGTAGGCCACTCTAAAGATCCGCCGCAAACGAAGAAGCAGGATTAGGTCATTAAAGAGCCCGCGGACTGTTGTTGTAGAAAGACTCCTCCAGCCTGGAGGTACACATTGTTTGACAGGACATGAACAAGATAATAATAAGAGTGCCAGCGTTGGGTGCTTGTACTCTGTTCACACGGTGCAAAATCTGGAGGTCAGTTGTGGAATCTAATAATGCCTGTGTATAAAATCAATCAATTCTCACATTGCAGCATTCTCTATGCTTGAGTCAATTTGTAGTTCGCACACTGAGGCCGAAATAACAACTTTGACTAGTCTGACCAGCACATGTAGTTAAGATGTTTTTCCTGAGACACAAGTGCGATTGCACAATAAGCTCTGGCCGTCTTGCGTGAGAGTCTTGCATGCAATGATACAAACACTCACTTGGTCGTGATTGAAATAAGGATTTTCCATTTTGTTGGAAGTAACAATAAGTTGTTGTTTTTAATTTCTTGGATCTGTGCAAATTTTTTTTTTCAGCTCAAATGTAAATGTTCCTTCTAATTTTCAAAGTTTGATAACTTTACCCGGGAGACTTTTGATCAGTTTCGGCAAGTAAAACTGAATAACGACATTTCATTTAGCTTTTTTTTGTATCTGAATACTGCGTCTGAATAATTGGCGTACCATTATGGGTGCACTGTAAAGGGCGCCCCCACACATTTTGAAAAAAATTCACACCCAACCTGGGACCCAAAAAATCTGTAATACAATTTTTTATTTTTATTTTAAATGGCCAGGATACAGAAATGCAAGACATAAATGTTTGCACTTTGCAGAAATGCAAGACATAAATGTTCGCCGACAAGCAAACTCTGGCATGAATCTGTGAATTCATTCTATAATCACAGCAAAAACACATGGCAAAAGCTTTAATGCCCAGAGTCAAAAATCAGTTGTGTTACGAGCAGCCGAATAAAGTAGCTAGAATTAGCGATCTGTCGCCAGCACTGATTAGAACCACTTTAATTAGACCTTGCAGTCTAGACAGCAATACTCTAGATCAATTAATCAATCTCAATGGTAAGAACAAATATCTAAAATGACCTTGCATCGGTAAATCTCCCCCACCCCCCCAAAAAAAATACTTCAAAAAAATTACTTCTAAAATCAAGGCAGTTAGTTTGTTGATAATTTTTCTGGAGGTCGTTTTGCGTAGTTATTTCATCGTGCCTTTTCTTGCATTACTGTGATCAGTTACTCCAATTCAGCCAAATCAAATGCAACTAAAAATCAACCGCGTTTTTCATAAAACGAAAGGAATAGACAAGGTCAAAGGTTAAATTTGTATTTTTTTTTAAATTTTTTTGGGGGGTGGGGTTAAGTTTTGCAGTAGCCTTATTTTAAGATAGCCATATTGAAAATTACTCTAATTTTGTGTAGCAGCCGAAAGTAATTAAAATAGCCTTATATTCTGGAAAAGTAATTGCTCTTAGAATAAATAAAGGGAGATATTTTGTGGGAAAATATCGGGTTACGTAATCCCGGTTCCGAGTGGTTTGGCCTTGATGTCAATATGATCGCCAGTCGTAATGAAAAGACTTGACGCATGACCCGCGGGTAGATTCGACACGGACAGGCCGAAAAAAATGGATACGGTCCCCACAGCAATTAAGGTATACTACCCGGGGTGAAGTAATTACTTCAGCCCCAAGAAAGAGGAAATTTCTGGGAAAATAAAAAGCTGGTTAGCAAATGAATGACAAAAAGGAGAATCAAAGATCTAATAATTGGATAGTTAATGCGGAGAGATGCAGGATTTGTGGCTAGGGGGTTGAGATCTGGAAACTGTGATTAGGGATGTAAGGTCAGGCATTTTATTACATTATCCACTTGTACTCTCTGATTATTGAGGCCCCTGGTTGATTATTGAGGACCCCAGGATTTTTAAATGACGAGAACAAAATGTAATTGGAACCCTCAGGCTATCGATTCTTAAATCACGACGTCCTTATTCTGACAAACTATCATTATATCGTCTGAGATTTTCAGAAGGACCTTACCGGTACGTGCGATCGCAAACGTGCATCTGTGGGCTCTGTGTTTAATTGTTGATCAGTTGCTGGGGTGTTTTGGAGCATTGAGGAAGGTTAGGGTTAAACCCTGATCTACATCAATCCTCCAAAATCCTATGAATGGCAGATTTTGGAGGATTGAGGCTGAATTTTGGAGGATGCATTGTGTCGAGTTCGTAGGCTGTACCCTGCATTGTTTACGTTCAGCAATACAGACTTGAGCCCTGCATTATATCCTCGATATTTCATCTGCACTGCTTCTGAATTTCATCGACACTGCCTCAACCCATTAACAGTGATTGTTGGAGGATTTTGAAGGATTGAGGCAGTGGTCACCCCTCCACTTAACAAATTCAAGAAATAACAGATGATTTTGTAGGATTGAGGTTGAATCAAATTTTATATGATGGCAATTGGAAGATTTTGCAGGATTGAGGAAGTTTTCTAGCCGAAAGGGCCTTTAGAAAGGGTTAGGGTTAATATAAAAAAAAAGTTGAATGAAAATGTTCATCCAAATTCCAATCAACTATTATCAAACTGGGTCTCAGCTGACTAAAGTATTTGCATAATTGGGCTAAGCAATATATTACAGATGCCTGGAAATTGATGAGAGCGAAAATGCATGCGTAATAACTTATTTACATCCACTAGAGGGAAGTTTAAAGGGGCTCTCCCCATTCAGTTTTCTGCAAGGAACATTTTGAAGACATCCAAAACTAAAGGGGTTGCCAAAAACTGATGAAAAGCTCCAAATTTCCTTGTGGGGAAAAACTGCCCCTTTAAACAAATTTAAAGAGGCTGTCCTTCTCGTCTCCAAGGAGGGAAATTTGGAAACAACCAGTAGGCATCATTGTAAGCATACAAAAAGCAGTGATCCAAAGATAAAGTATTTGTGAATAGAGTGCCCCTTTAATTGTCTTGTACTATCAGAGTGATTCCAAAACTATGATCAAAAATGAAATCTGGTTCACGCCATGCTAACATTTTCTTGTCGGAATTAATCATTGACAACTTGAAAAGACAATATAGTATCCAAAGGTGAAATGTTTTGACCAAGAGTGCCCCTTTAATTTCTTGGGCTATCAAAATGACACTAATGAAAACAACTCTGGTATCACGCCATGTGAACAGTTGTTCTTATCAGAATAAATCATTTACAGATTGGAAAAAAATGACTAATATGTGAGGCGTTCTGGCAAAAATGAGAAGGAACTGGGCACCAGCCATAGTGGGAAAAGATGCCAAAAAAAAATGATTGGGGTGATTTTTTTTCTCCAAATTTCAGATTTATTGATATAACCCTTGATATGTCTACCACACATACATGTACTTTAAAGAAACAGTACAAAAATCGTGCAGTACAAAAGTTTTTAAGGAAAACCAATTGACATCTTTGATTTGCTCAAATACAAAACTCGAAACTTTAAAGGCCTATTTCTCAGTATTTTACTGAGTTGCAAGCTTTAAACATCCATAAATTGTCAACTGAATGTCCGACTGAAATACAACAAACAGTATTGCAAGGAGAATTTTATTCTCTTTCCTAATACCCGCAAACCCTCATTTCGACCTCTGCCCCGTTGTGTCTCATTTCGTCAGAACACCTCGCATATTTACAAAGATGAAGACATTTTTTGACCAAGAGTGCCCCTTTAATGTTTGAGCTATCATAAAACATAAAAAAATTAATGAAAAAGAAAGTTTGGTATTAATATTTCCATGTCAGAATTCATTATCTACAGCTTGAAAACAAGTTAGCTACTCCAAAGGTGATTTTTTTTGTTTACCGAGTGCACCCCTTTAATTTTCTCAGGCTATCAGGATGATTCCTATGGGCAAGGTCCCATGGGAATTTCGATTTAGCAGCTGCATCAATCATACCACCGTACTCGTGTAGACTACAAATAAAATTCCCAGGGATCATGGATGCACAGCGCGCCCTTCAAGAGCACTTTGATGCTTGCTTATCGGTGCCTGTTATTATTTTTTTTGATAGCGTCATTACCTTTTCATGATCAGCATGCTAAACCTTTTTTCAGGCCAGGGTAGCGGAAAGTCGCCGGCTATTATATAAAAAAGTCCATCGCCGTTTGTGCTGATCGAAATTGCTGGCCATTAAGATGATTGAAAAAATCGGGGGACAAAACATGCTTTGTATTTTTGAAAAGATGCTTTACGCTGCGCATAATGAAATATTATTTATTTATTTATAAGCAAAAGCAATCAATTTTTTTGGGCTAGATGAGTTTGAAATTGATAGGTCTCATGTAGAGGGATCTGTTATGCATACTGATCACAGAGAAGGTAATTCAGTATTTCTGATTCTGAAACGAAACTTCCATTACCAGTTTGCGTCGGAGGACGTGATAACACGCACTGGCTGTTTTTTTATACACAGGCACGGCTGACAGGTTAAGACATCAAGATTGCCTCGACTCACCTCCAGGTGACGTCTAAACACGCAAAAAGTCGTGAATTCTGTGGAGGCAGACCGTGTGTTGATCTTGAATTGGCCGCTGCGGTGCACAGCATATTGTTCTTCAATTTACGCTCCAGTGCACACCTCGGAGTATTGAAACATCAAGGTTTCGGCAAGAAATATCTGCTGAAATGACTCTTGCGAATCAGTATTTGCGGCGTTTGACTGTGTATATCAGAAGTTGGCTGAAAAGATTTGCCTTTTGCAAAAATCAAATTTTTTGGGCAGAAATAATCCCAGCGGGAAGTGGTTAAACCGGCAGATTCAACTCCCAAGGTTTTGTAGGATTTCGATGGAATCAGGATTATAGGATTACAAATTATATTTTTGACAATGTTGTCTTTTTTCTTCTTCTGTGTTCATATCCAGTTGGCACCGACCAGGACCGCGTACAAGTGCACGTGGCCGGGGTGCGGCAAGACGTTATGCAAAGTGCAAGGGATTGAGAAGCACATCCGCAGCCAACATCTCAGGTAAGACATGGCTGACCTCTAGAGGGCGCTTTAAGGAATGGCTGACCCGTACAAACCACTCGAGCAAGCATTATGACGAGTTTGAAGTTTCTCAACAATGAACTTTGCCAACACTTAATGAGGAAAGTCGGAGGAATGTCGGGGAAACGTCAAAGCGCGCCACTTTAGGGAAAAACCACAATAGCTATAGTTTCTGATTGAACATGCTCAGATAAAAAAGCTATTTAATTATATAGATTTTTAATCATACACAATTCATTTTCTCTGAAATCTGATGAAAACGCTTGAAAAGGGCCATCGATTAATCATATTAGTCAACCTAGTTCAGCAGTGAAGTCCTTGAGTGTATTTTCCTCCCTAAAAGCCGGAGGAGAGGGCCCTCAGGCGAAGTGCCATCGAGATGAAAAAGTGAATTCCTGGCTTAAATGAAAAGTGAGATACACTCGGGAGAATTGGCAAATATTTTGATGGCAAAGTCTTTCCTAATTGCCCTCTTCGACCTCAACATTTGAGGAAAGTCAGGAGACAGGCATTCTGGAGGCTGCAAAATTCCAGATGCTTGCGTTCCCATGAGAGACTTTGATGTTGCGGTCGGTTGGGATGTTATGAGTTAGGTGAGACGATCAGGCTGGCTGAAAGGGAGTTGATGGATTAGAATGGTGAGATTTTGAGCCAGGGATTGGTTTGGACTTTGTCTGGTCGATTAGGTTGTTGTCTGGCTGGCTGGTTTGTTTGTTGGTTAGGTTGTTGGTTAAGTGATTGACTAGCTGACTGGCAACTTGAGTTTCCGGCTGTTCAAAGTGAGAGTTAGTTTGAAAATGAGTTGATGTTTTAGGGAGTGATTGGATTAGGGGGATGGTTGTGAATTTGTCTGCTGGTTAGTTGACAGGCTGGTAAGTTGATTTGTTTGTTTGTTGGTTAACTGGTTTGTTCGTTTGGTGGTTGGTTAAGTGGTTGTCTACCTGACTGGCAACTTGACTTGCCGGCTGCTTGTAAATTGAGAGCTTGGCTAGAACTGAGTTGATGCTTTAGGGAGGAGAGATTGGATCTGGGGACGGTTTATGAATTGTCTTGTTAGTTTGTCTGGCTTGATGGTTTGTTGGTTGGTTAACTAGTTGGTTTGGTTTGGTTGGTTGGTTGGTTGGTTAATTGTATAGCTGACGGTCCTACTGACTAGCTGTCTGCTGGTAAATTAAGAGCTTATTGTTTATTAGATGCTTCAGATTTTCTCCGGTGTTGATCCAGTTTCAAGAAAAAGAAATCCTGAATGAAAACAAAAAGTCTTGGCTTCTGATAAGAAGTCTGAACTTGGCTTCTCTTTTGTACGTAAAGGTCTATGATCGGTGTTGATCTTTCGGGATCCCAGAAAATTAGGTCATACGCACACAGTACATCCAATTCAAACTGGGCCTACAAGAAAGTTATCAACCCCAACCTTCGCCCCCTTCCAATTTCCAAATAAAAAGAACAAGACCGGTTGGCTGAAAGATAAAAGCTGTAAAGTTTGGCACACAAAGAATCGGATGACACAATTTCACGTGTAGCGTGGACTTTGTATGCAGTGTTTACCGCAACAAAAACCAGACGGACGTAAACACTCGACGTTGTGCAAACAGCAATACTTGAGAATATAATGCGGCAAAGAATAATACTATCAGAAGATAGCGCAATGCCGACAGACTGCCGGCATTGCAGAATAATTGGCCGAATAATCGTTAAGTTGGGTTACAGTTTTTAGGTTTTTTTATTATTAAATAAGGTCGTTGCCAAGATTTTTTGAGGGGTATTGTTCCCTGGCACCGGTACTTCTGAAGGGATGGAAGCTTAAATTTGCTCATTAGCCTGAACGAACTTTAGTATAAAAGTTTTTTTTTTTTAAAAGTATTAAATCCCCAAAAGTTTAAAAACTACTTTACCGATTGCTAATTTAGTAAAGCACTTGAAGCAGATGAAATGGAACACATAGCAAATGTGATGCGATCAAGCTAAATGAGTCGTTTGTCAGGAATTGTTATGTGGAGATACAGGCCAAAATAGGGCCACTTCAATTGCTGAGATTGTGCTCTTTTCAAATCTGTTATAAAAATTTTTTGACCGGGGTCGACAAACGACTCATGTAACTTGATCGCATCACAAATATTAGAACAATCTTCAAGACAAAAGAAAGATGTCTGTATTCCACATACAGATAGTGGTGGATCGGGAGGGGGGGGGTGGGAACCGCTCGACTTTGGCCACAGAAAATAGGAAAACCGTACAGAAAACACATAAACCGCCTCTGGGCTGGTAACACCCCCCCCCCACCCAAACCTTGATCCGCCCCTAAGAGGAAGCATTAAAGATGTTCACAGCAGAACGATTGAGGAGCTCAATTTTCATTAATATTTGAGTAAACAAGAAAATTTGAGTTGAGCGGGATTCGAACCTGTTGAAGAAGTATCTTCTTCAACTTGTAAAATTCACGTAGATAGTGTGTCCTTTGTGGGATTTACACCAGAGTAATCGTTCGGTGTCTTGTTGTCGTTGTCTACAGGACAAAGGACCCCAACAGCAGCTACAACGATCACGAGGAGGAGTTCTACTACACGGAGATCGAGACCACGGTGGACAGCATGTCGGACATGTTTGCTGACATGTACACCTCCTCCTCACCCCCGACCCTCAGCCACATGGACATGGTCAGACCCCCTCACGAAGACCCGCGGGACAGCAACGGTAACAGCAGGATGTGCTTGGATAGGGTGGTAGCCCAGGTGACGCCGATGTCGTCGAGCAATGTGACAATGGTGAGAGAATGTTGCAAATTCTGGCAAGGGGGACATCAGGATCTATAGCCGTGTCCGAATCACTCGGCTGCGGCTGTGTTATATAACACACGCACCTATGGAAGCCACTGGCTAGCGGCTGCAGCCACTTCCCATAGACTTGTGCGTTATTGCTAGCCATAGCCATTGATGTAACCACGGATCCTCTACACAAGGATAAACGACTCATCTGAGCTTGTGTACAAACTGCAGGGAACAGTTTGTCTTGAGTCGTGATATGCCGCGTCTGCGCATAGAACAATGTAGACTTGATGCCAAGTCGGTAATTGTTTTGTGTGCGGTAATACTGGCTCCATGCACGCAAAATATATATCGCTGCATGCAATGCGGTTGTCTGTTTCCCTTAATGATGCTGACTTCGACTGAAGTTCAGGGACAAAATACGACTATCTAACGACTTGTCATCAAGTCTAAGAACAATGAAGAGAACATGAAAACAGCGTGCGCACCATGATCGCCGACAGCTGGCGTCCTGACAGAAATTTGACCACTGAATGACTGCAGTCGCACGCCGAGTCTCATGCACGCATCGCGCTGAGTCTCACGCACGCATCACAAGTGCCGTATCACGAGTCTAACTAGAACTCCGGGGAAGTTGTTTATCCTTGTGTAGAGGATCGGTGGTAAAACTGAGGTCCATTTTAAGGGGGCCCTTGGGGCTTCATTTTCTGAAAGTGGGGGGGGGGGGGGCGGTGGGGGGGTTTTAAACATTGAAAAGCCCATTTTTGCCTTCTCCTTGAAAATTGGGGGGGGGTACAGGCTTGAGTTGGGGATGCTCCCATTGTTATAAGTTATGCCGCTGGAGAAATATACAGTGACAATTTTGAAAATAGCAACATCCTTCCAGAATTAAAATTAAAGTTTTCCAGATGCCACTATCTCCTGAACTTTTCCTGTACAGCATGAACTTTTGCAACAGTTTGTTTCCCCTTCTCGTCACCAATTTCAATAAAATACTCAACAAATCGTTTTGTCTCCACATGTTCAGGTTGCGCCACTTAGCCAAGTGCCACAGCAGACCACTTTCACCTGGCAGACGACCCATCCCACCACCATCACCCCCTTCCAGACAAATGGACAGGTGAGAGTTAACAACAGACACATTACATTCTGGGAGATACCACTGGTGTCATGGGGGAGGTTTGAAGTAGTTTTGAGCATGGTCACAAATGATGTGAATTGGATTACAGACTTGATGTCTCTGAGCAGGCAACTTCTTAAGAAGTGAAACAGTTTCCTATGCACCTCGTGTCTTAACCTTAACTCCCTTGGCCTTTTTTGCTAGGATGCAGCCGCAATCCTGCAAAAACCTCCAATTGGCCTCATGGAAAAATAGCATATAGCCTCAATCCTGCAAACTCCTCCATTATTTTTTTAATATGGTCCTTGGAGGGGTGACCACTGCCTGAATCCTGCAGAATCCTACGGCAGTGACTGTCAATATGTTGAGGCTTAGCCAGTGACATCCTGGAGCAGTGTGGAGGATTTTGAGCATTATCCAGGCCTTTATTTATGCATGGCTGAGCAAAAACGACACAAGGTCCAGCCCAAGACCTTGAAAAAGTGTAAATCAGTAATGCACTTTTGCCAAGTACATATAAAGGACATGTGCCCCACCTAAAAAATTGCTGTTCACCAAAAAAAAAAAAATTTTGTTCACCAAAGTAGTCTTATGAAAACAAGGTTTCCTAAGCTGAAATGCTCTACATAGTAAAAGACAGTAGGGAGTCAGGGTTATAAGTAAACAATTTTTCTGTCATTCTTGTTTCTCAACAGTATTCATCGCCCATCCGCAAAACCAGCATCGTCCAGCAGCGCCAGCAGAGCCACCAGGCGGCATCTCCAAAGACCCACCTCCACTTTGTCCCCTCCGCGGGCTCGGGCTCCGCCCCCTCCCAGGGCCACCACAACCACCACCACCCCAAGACCAGGGAAGGCAAGAAGTGCCGCAAGGTGTACGGCATGGAGCGTAAGGACCTCTGGTGCACGCAGTGCCGGTGGAAGAAGGCTTGCGTCAGATTCACCTGCTAAGAACCCTGGCACTCTTAAGACGGAGTGAGAAATTGCGCACCGACCCTTGAATCGGTGTGCGTGAAATTGAGTCTCGTTAACCAGTTTGCGTCGAGGACGAGATAACACATACTGGCTGGTTTTTTTTGCGAAAATTCATTTGATATCTGGAATGATAGAACGGCAAGTGATGCAGAACTCTGCAGATGCCTTTCTCCCGTGAGACTAAGTTATCGCTTCAAGTGTCTTTATGTATGGTGTACCAAATAAAATCTGGAATATGTGAGGCATTCGGACAAAATGAGACAGAACTGGGCAGAGGTCGAAATGAGGGTTTTTGCAGGTATTAGGAAAGAGAAATTACAATGCTCCTTGCAATACCGTTTGTTGCCCTTCAATCGGACATTTCGTTGTGAAGTTACGGCTGTTAAAAGTTTGCACTTATCGACATGTCCAAAACGTAAAACACTGAGAAAAAGGCATTTAAAAGTTTCGAGTTTTTTTGTTTTGAAAATGAAAGATGTCTATTGTATTTTCCCTTAAAAACAGTTTTCCCCCCACAATTTTTGTACTATTTGTTTAAAAAATGTGTAGTAGACATACCAAGGAATGCATCATCTTCCTGTACTGTGCAGAAACCTCAGCTGGAGTATACTCGCACATCGGAAATATCTGAAAGTTGAAAACAAATCATCCCAAATTGTTTTTTTTTTGGCATTTTTCTCCACTGTGGCATGTGTTCAGTTCCGTCTCATTTTGCTTAAACGCCTCACACAACTTGGAGAAGAATAGACCAGGCAAGATTAAAACGTGGAAAAATCTTGAGGATCTTGGGGATCTAATATTTTGGGTTGAAACGTTGGACAGTCCTCGGAGTGTTAAGACAATTACTGGGATTTTCTTTTAAAAAAAGGAGAAGTTTTTGGTTGAAACGTCAGAGAATTGGGAATCAACTTCTGATGGAAGAATGTGCCTGGTGGTGCGGAAAGTGCGAGAGAGAAATACTGATTTATTTAATAGTATTCATAAAACAAAGTAGCGCCAGAGTTTTGGTCAAAAGTAACCAATTGATACGTAATCACTTTTTAAATGTGTGTAGATGAACTGATTTTATATACTGAAAGTATTTTGGATCGTTACAAAAAGTGCATTAAGTAAGTCAAACGAAAACTAAGATGTGTATAAATACTTGTTACATCGATTTTATTTTAGATGTTTTGAAAATTTCATTTTTTTGTTGTGTTCGGAATCGTGATTTCAGAAAGTGCCAAGCTTGGTCGAAATGAAACCAGATGAAACAATGCAAGTGGGTTGTTGTTTTGGTTTTTATGTTAATTTTACCGGTTGAGATTGTTCAAACTGGGTTGTTCCATAAATTTGGGGTCCACTTTTTTTTCCTGTCCCCGTTAGGCCAAAAAAAAAAAGTCTCCGGTTTCTGGTATGCGCGCGCGTCGCCGTAGCAATGCGCGTCGGCAAAATGAAAAAGTTTTTTTTTTTCAATGAAAGATGATGTCTTAAAACCGCCAAACTCACTGGTTTGACTGGAATCCTGCTGCTGTGCTGCTGCACAATTTTAACGTGTTTTTAGATGGGGTTATGATCGAGAATAAGCTTTATGTGGCCTCTCTGGATTCCCATATATTTGCACTAAGTTTAGTCGGGCGCCATTTGCAGTCATCAGCCGACATTTGAAGCCAAAAAAAAAAAAAAAAACGCATCGCCGCACCACTTTTGAGGCAAGCTCCATACCAGAAACCGGAGACTTTTTTTTTTTTGGCCCAAGGGTGTTTTTTTTTTTGTTACATCGAATCATACTAACTTGTAAAATTTCATGAATTTGTAAACATTTTGTCTGTGTCTATTTTTGTAACATTTTCATCTAAATCAAAAAAAGAAGAGAAAAAGTAGATAAAAGTCATAGAAGAGTTGTCGTTAAACTTCTGTAATTCTTGTCCCCTTCAAATTTGAATTAAAAGTGAAAAATGAAAAAAAAAGTAGTTTTTCAGATAAACATAACCTAACATTTTAATCCATTGTGCATGCATACTTGTGTACAAACTGTACTGAAGTTGGAGTATAAATATGAAGAGACAAATTCCTAAGAACTTTTCAAGTGCTGTTAAAATGGAAAACTAAGGAATGTGTTGTTGAAAAAGTAGTCTGACATCTATAAATAATGGAAGGTGAATATTGTAGTCGGTATGAATTTGATGTTATCAATTTTACTTCAGTTATTCTTATAATGGGTGATTTCAGTTCGAAAAAAAAACAAGACATCTCTTGTTAATTAATTCTCAGGAACAAACAGATGGACAGCTGCACACATGTACAAAACGTGTTCATGTACAGTAAATCACTCAGGCGATTTCATTTTTTACTACCGAATGTTTCATATCAAATCTTCCAAAACACAAACAACAAAAACAGAACTGGTGGGCGATTTTTCTCACGACAGTTTCTGCGGATGTGCCCACACATGAGGCCTGCTCTGTACATGCTTATTTTTGTCACGGATTTTTCATATATCATTGTAAATTTTTCTACAAATTTTAATTTTGAACCGTTTTCCGTGGGGTGGGTTATACTCCGATCATCCACTCTCGGTTCTAACAAAAACATTCATAAATGTAACTTTTTCAACATCTTGGAATTTTCCCATGAACGCAAAATGGGGTAAATTTTCATCATTTTTTTCTTCTTTTGCTTTTGAACAAAAGTTTAAAATTGTCTGTCCGAAGATTGCCTTCTGAATCATAATTTAACATTTTCATATCTGAAGAATGTCAATTTTTTTAAAAATCTGACACCAGAGAAAGTGGCATAATTAACCACAAATCTTATTTTTACAAACAAAAGAACGTGTTCGTGACAAAGTATTAATCATCACAAATTGGAATTCTTCAACTGCATGATGCTGCTCTTTTTTTCAAATTCAGGGATTTTATCAAAACTATGCTCGAGTCTATGATCTGACTGCAATGTGACGTGCATAGAATATTTTTACTGCTTTGTTTCAAAACTTGCAAAGGAAATTGTGAAGTATTACAATGTTTAGATTAATTTATGTAAAAAGCTGAAAACAGTGCTTATTTCAAATCTTTATTTCAGTTCTCGGAATATTTACTTCAATTTTCACATTTCTTTTGAATTCAGCTAGACTTACAATTTCATACCAATTTACAATTTAGTTTTATTAATTTTGCTAAATCAGAGGAGATTAAAAAGATATTTGTTTTATGCATGTATAAACTTTTAAATAATTTCTACAGTTTAGTTGTTCATCCCATCAAGATATCTCGAATTCAACTTGTTTTGATTTTTGTAACCAAAGTTTTTTGGTGAGAAAAGCTAACTCGAACATTTTAAATAATTAGGCTGAGATTGTTTCCATTTTTATTCAAATATTCATTTGAGATTTGTAGACAATGCACTACCAAGTTGGTATTTTGTAGCAAAATGTTAGTTTTTGATGTAAATTTCTGAAGTACATAGTAGTGGCAAAAAAAAGGGTTTATTTTAAAATCTTAAAATAAAAAATGCCTTTGTTTCGTTGTAAGAAAGTTTACTCACATTTCAAGAACATCATATATGAAGGATTTCTTATTAGACATTGAGAGTTTTTCAAGCGTTCAAATGATGGCAAAATGTAGTCATACTTCAGAAAGAAAAAGTATTGTAAATACACTTGTGCATCAACCAAGAACGGATTCTAAGAAGATTTTTTTTTCATTCTCAAAATTGAGAAATATCACTTAAAAAATGTAGTCATACTTTAGAAAGAAGAAAAAAAGTATTGTAAATAACAAATTTGTATATTAAGTTGTACAATAAAAACGAAAGAAAAAAAGTGTACATACAAATGGCTCTTTAAGGTCAAAACATCTCAAATAAAGGTTAAAAACCAAAGAAAACCAAGAAAGTATGTTCATAAATTAGTGCTTCTGTTGCTGTTGTTCTGATTTTCAAAACGCAATGAAATCTTGTGTAAACTTTTGGAATGGTGTGTTGCAAATTTTTTTGAATCTTCATTGATAGTGGGGTGCTGTGGTTACGGTGTTTGACTTGTGTGCCGTGGTACATGGGTTCGAATCCTGACTGTGGGAACATGGTGCTTGTGCTCTTGAGCAAGGCGCTTTACCATCATTGCTTCGTCCTTCGGATGGGACGTAAAGCCGTAGGTCCAGCGTGTTGTGTAATGCACGTTAAAGAACCCAGTAACACTTGTCGCTATTTGCCCCGGTGTTTCTGGCAGTGGCAGCAATATTCGGCACAGCACCTAGCAAAAAGGTGCTTTATTATGGGTCTCATATGTTCATATACTTCATTTACCTGTCTTTGGTTGCACTCTCCCCCAGCGCTTTGTATCCTTTGGAAAAGGGGCTATATAAATACGGTTATTATTATTATTATGGCGGTACGTAACTCAACTCTGGCCGAAGGTTTACAACTTTCTTCATATTTGTGCCTGTCCTGAGTAAATACATGTAACCTTTTCAAAATTTTCCCAAGACGTGTTAAGTTTTTATGTATTTTACAACAGAAACTGCAAAAACTAGGATGCGTAATTTAACACAGTCTGAGCATTATGAAAGCTCAACTACGTGACGTTTGCTTTTCTGCACAAATTCCTCAGTTTATAAACACTGTAGAGTTTTCAGTGAAAGTTCTAAGTCACCCCTGACCACAAATCCTCATTCGTCTCTCGTTAATTTCTTCAGTTCGCCCTCCACCGACTCCACAAACGCCGGGAACGTTGGGTCGGCGAGGCAGAGCCGTACCATCTCAGAGAGTTGCTCAGGCTGCCAGGATGATTGGTGGTGGTGGTAGGCAAGGGGGAGGTCCAACATCTTGCTGCCTAGTAGAACCTGTCAAGAGGATGAAGTTTGGTGTCGAGTTGGGGTATGGGTGAGTTAGGATCAGCGTTGTATTGGAGTCAATCACAAGTTATTCTTATAACAATCACAAGACAGTCACACGTCAATTAAAAGTCGATCACAAGTCGATCACGAGTGGATCATGAGTGGATCACGAGTGGATCACGAGTCAATCACAAGTCGATCACGAATCAATCACTAGTTGATCACGAGTCGATCACAAGACAACCGTAAGTCAATCCCGAGTCAATCCCGAGTCAATCCCGAGTCAATCACGAGTCAATCACTTGAAAAGTTTGTCCCCAGACTCAAGACTGGATGACGTGTGATTGACCAGTGATGGACTTGTAAAGCCTTTATTGCAAAATCCGATTTGTGTAAAATATGTTCTTGAGTTACCTTAGCAACAGTGCCTAGAGAAACTTCGCCCTCCAGAGTCGTTTTGTCCGCTGCAGGCTTCCGATTAATTTGAAATGAAAAAAAAAAAACATCTTAAAATTGTAAGAGACATGAGAAGAACATTTACTCATATATTGGCTTTTTACCGATGAGGTACAATGGCCGTGTGTCTTATAGTCATAAGATGTTCACAAAATCATCAGCATTCTGAACTTGGAAAGTGATGATTTCTTCATTTGATATTTTTTTTTTCACCTGTAAAACATCGTGGCGCACCTGTGTCGTGTCAGCACCCTCCTGCTTGACATGGAAATATGTTCTCAGATTGACAACGCAGTCCGCGCAAGCCTCAACAGTCGACGGGAACGAACCTTGCTTGAACTTGACTCGGAACTTCCTGCATTCATTCTGCTTAGGCCAAAAAAAAATAATAATAATTCTGCGTCCGGTCACCCTACATACCCTATTTTGAAGAGCCTCTACCCTAATTTGGGAAAATATTACTTTGGAAATGGTAAAACACAGTGTCCTCCAAAAACAAATAAGGTACACATTTAAAAAATCAACATGCTAATGATTTTCCTTTTCAAAATGGACATTGTCTGGTTTTGAAATTAACATTCTGTTTCAAATTTCATTGACTATTTCAGATTAGCGATTAATTCTATTAATTTTCTGCAAAGGTGGAAACCATGGTCCCCAATAGTACTACAAGGCCAAAAGAATAGTTCTGCTTCCAATTACATAGCATTTGAAAATAGGGTAGGTAGGTAGGGAATTTTTTTTTGGGGGGGGGAATTTTTTCGTCTGATCATATGGAGGTGTCTGTGTGTAGTCAAGGGTACTACTAATAGGTAGTAATTGATGATTTTCAGGGTTTTTTCCCCATTTTGCCCCAAAAATAATTAGGGTAGGGGCTGTCAAAATAGGGTTGGTAGGGTTAACCAGAAGCAGAACTATTATTATTTTTTGGCCTACTGGTATCCAATAGTTAATGGCAAACCTTAATTTTTTGGATGAACAGCAAGCAATCTCCTCTGACTGCCCCCTTTATGTAGTGCTCGGCATCAAAAAGTGCATGACTCTCCTAAAAAGATAAACAATATCAGTTTACTGCAGTAAATTCGGGGGGAAAAGGAATGCATTACACACAAAAACGAAGATCAAGAAATATTATATTTCATATAATGTGTGGCCAAAAGGGCAATTAGACTTTCATGTAATTTAATCAAATCTCATATCATGACAAAATATACACCAACAACAATTAAAACTTAAAGAAAGATATGTAAAATATATTTTGTCTCCTTGAACCAAAAACCATTGAGAAATTGGGAAACTGGGGTTAACTGGGCCTCTGTACATGCTGTACCTGGCTTTTTTTTGGTGGTAAACCTAGGGGCACTAGAACTCCTTTTTAAAAATGTTTTGCTTGGATCTGTTGTACTACTACTAGTACTAGCCATATAAAAAAAAAAAAACAGAAAAAGGGAGTTCTAATCTAGTGCCCCTGTTACTGTGTCTAGTTTTTTTTGGAAAATTTGGAACGTCTGTGTTTCTTACAAGGATAAGCTTGCCTCTGGTGATGAGAAGATAGCTGGAATCTTGAATGGACAACATCAATGGCTCGGCGTCACACCAGGGAAAATGCTAACATCACAGAGACAGAGTGATTACAAAAACGGACACAGGCTCACAGCTTTCATATCAATTGAGAGAAACATAATTTTCTTAGGCAAGAATGAATCTCAAAAAGCGCCTGGGGCTTAAAAGAAACAGCGGAGACCTTTTTTGTTTCCCTAAACTAGTACTGAATTGACCTACATAAAATGATATGCATGTTGTAGGATAGGCCTACTTTCACGAAAACTTGTTTTGTACTGCAGTGCAGCACAGGCGCGTGCGCGTAGTGATAAGTTGCAAAGTTATTTAGCCTAGGCCTGGCTAGACCCAGTAAAGTTTTACAACTTCAAACGCACTTTATAAAATCAAACGCAATCGTTGTCTAAACATTTAAAAGACAACAAAACTTACCTTCCAGGTTCCTGCTTGTGTCGAGGCATCTTGCTGTTCTTTGCCACCAGTTTTGGCCGCTTCATTCGAACGAACAAACCTCGCATATCGCAGCAAATGCCACTCGCTTCGCTTCGAGTTGAGCGCCATGATTTGTGAACAGCGCCCTCTTGTGGTATTTAGTAGAAATAGGGTGCGCCAGCGCCACAGCGATGTAAAAAGTTGTTACCAGTATAATGGAGGAATTAAACAGCTGATAAAGTTTTTTTTTTTAATTTAATGGTTGAGTTTTCATATACTTTATATAAAAGGTTCTTTAAAAAACCCGTTTTATGAGTTGTTTATTAAGTTTTCTTTCTTCATGTACGCTTGGTTTCAAACAAAATGAAAACCTTTTTATCTGAAAGTCAACCGGGGTGTTTCACACAATAGTGGCGTCTCAAAACAAGACTATTTTTCCGTTTGGCACAAAATTGCAACAGCTTATGTTATCGGCAGCGTAATATAGGTGATAGTACGGAATTATAACACATATTTGCATAATGTATTTCAGTTTTTACACATTCAAAGGCCTATATACGATCCCAACTCCTCGTTCGAAACAAAATATTTGTATAAAAAAATATCAATTAGAACTATGCCATACCATTCATAGAAATATATACATACATGTACATACACCAACACAATAACTACTTTCTCTTAATTAAACTATCAAGATTATACATTTCTGTTTATATTTCATTAAGATAAATCATAACTTACAAAATGAAGAAAATAATTATATTTCCCACTTCTTAATAGTTGGGCTTTTGTCAAAAGACGGTGTTTAACATTTGCATGGAATAACATTATACTTCTAAGTTGGGGTTCATTTGTGTTGTACTTGGTACACTTATTAATCGGGTCCCAATCTAGGGATAGCTTCAGCTTATCATTATCTTCATAGTACAAAATATATCATGCATAATTATTTACTGTTTTTTTTCCTCAAAAACATGTGAGCTGAAACTTCAACGTCATAATTTCACATACATCCGTTGGTTTCACAACCCGTTACGATATTCATATTGTGGATTGATTTGACCAATACAGACCTAATAATTATTATTTTATGATATAGGGAATTATTTTAACAGCAACAAACATTATTACCACCCTTCTCACCATTTTATGGAAATCTAGTCACACATGTCGTGTACAGGGTGACTTAAAAAATGCAACCCTAAAACATTTGCCTTTAAAGGAAAAGGGATCGGTGGATTTTTATGTTTTAGGTATCACTATCAGATTAAAGTTGAGAGCTTTTTCTTTCAAATACTGAAAAAAAATCATGAAAATAGCACTTTGGGTTGCTGAGAAAATGCCAATTATGTAAAAGTAGTCACTTTATCCTGTACCAAAATATTTCAAACAGTGAAACATTTTACTGTAAGCCTACTGTGCAATTATCCTTCATTTGTGCAATGTCTTTAGTATTTGACATATCAATGATGCTGAAAAGTTTTAAAATAGAACTAAAATGGATGAGATACCTGTTCAGGTGGACAATTAAAGGTATTTCCATCAAACTCATTTGTATCTTGTCATATTGTGTGCAGTGTTGTAAGGATTAGGACATGCACAAAATTAATAGGTACAGTGAAAATCCCTTAATGTGGTATTTTTTTGCGTACAGGATGAAAAATGACTTGTTTTATACATAATTGGCATTTTCTCGGCAACCCAAATTGCTATTTTCATGATTTTCAGTACTTGAAAGAAAAAAACTCTCAGCTGTAATCTGATACCCAAAACATAAAAATCCACCGATCCCTTTGTTTTTTAAAGGCAAATGTTTCATGGTTGCATTTTTGAGGGGTCACTCTGAATATTAAGTAACATTTGAATACACGAAAACATGAACTGCCAAACTTTTTTCTTGAGCATCTAACCATGCGTGCACGGTCAAAAATCGATTGCCCAAGCATTTCAGACCACATCGAAAGGCTACACAAGTCAGGTGCGTGAACCAAAAAAACAGAGAAGTTGGGCCTTGTTCTGTCGTGTATTCGTTAATTTCTCGACCGATTTCTAAGTCTCACTGCCAATACATTTGTCTCTCCCTCGGCCGGTATTTGTGCTGGTTACGTTGCCTCCGAGTCACGTTGTAACAACACCACGTGAATAACGCGAACAAGATCAGGATAGCCAGTGCTCCCAACGCCACAAAACCTACAAGTTTGGAAAAAAGCAAAATAATCATTTTCACAAAAAAGAGCATAACATGGATCCGTTTTTTTTAATAATGCACCACGGTTCGTGACTCATGATCAGAGGGTCAGGGGTTCGAATCCAGCTGCTGGTCATATGTTGTGTCCTTGGGCAAGCCACTTCACCCCCACTTGCCTCTCTCCACCCAGGAGTATAAATGGGTACCGGCATTAGCTGGGCAGTAACTAGCGAAGGACTGGCATCCCATCCAGGGGGAACTTGACTGCGGTTTGAAAATTAGCATCGTGTGAAATTGTCGGTAAATACTCTTGAAAACTAAACGATCTTGAAGCAATTTGATGTCTATAAAGAGTTTGCGCAAAGCGCCCTCACTGTGGACAACGGGTATTGTCATTTAAATTTTACAGACAATAAAGGTACAGAGTGTCTACTCCTGTGCATCACAGAGGATCAAAGGACCGCCCACAGTGAGGGCGCCCCATAGGCTTTGCAAGCTTTCTATTCAGATAAACATTTTTTTGTTTTCATGTCCGTTTTTTGTGTGTTTTATATACGTACCGGCCAAGTATCCCGGTTGCTGCAGCAAACTGCATAGCTCTCCATTGCAGTCAGTTGCTACATTGAAATTGGAAAGTTTAAAAGAAGCAGAAATTATTAAATATTCTGTCTTAGTTTCAAAAAATTAGTCTGTCAGTTGGTCGGCCGGTCGGTCGGTCGGTCGGTCAGTCGAAATTTCAACTTGTGATTTTTTTTTGGTATCAACTCGGCTCATCAAAGTAAATGCTTTCATTAGAAACACTAAGTTACATGTAGTATATCACTAATGGGGATATAGCTCAGTGGCAGAGCGCTCGCTTCGCATGCGAGAAGCCCCGGGTTCGACTCCCGGTGTCTCCATGTTTTGGACAATACCTTTTAAAACAAAAACATCATTTAATTATTGTTAATAATTAAAACTGGAACAGTGTGAGATTTGAAATTGTAGTAGCTTTACGTTTCTTTTCGCTCTTCTGATAATGACTGCATTAAAATTTGTTCAGCGAATGTGTACTGTTGGTTTTGTTACAAGAAAATTTGGTTTTAGAAATATGTGGAGAAAAACTTACAAGTGACATAGAACGCTGTCACCACTATGATGCCTATAATGACCCCAACAGCTAACAGCAGCAGGATGACGAAACAACACCGATTGCAGATATCGGCCATGGACACCCTGTTGCCATGGTAATAGCGCCTCGACGGGGGGTCCCACTCCCTAGAAGGCGGCGGGTAATTCCTCATGTCGTCCTCCATGGGGCGTAGTATCTGCTCCACTTGGGGTACAATGGGAGGCGACCAGGGCGGCGGCTCACCCCGGGCAGGTAATGTGCGTTCCTCGCGTGGTTGTCTTCTCTCCGATTCCTGGCGTCTTGGTGGTTCGTCTTGGGGTTCCCTTGGTCGCTCTGCACCGCTCAGCTCAGCCACGACCCTTCGGTAGTTAACAGCCAGGCTTTCGCTGCGTGTCACCGCCTGGCCGGAGGAGCGCTGAGACCAAGGTGCCACGGCTTCCCAGTTCCCGTGGGTCATGGTGGCGCTGTCTTCCCGACCGTCTCCGATCTGGATGAACCGGTCGTCTGTCTCTGCCTCGTCTTGCTCAACAGGCTCGCTGACGTCTTGCACAGTGACGTTCGTCTGTGTGCTCATGTCTCGAAGAACCTGGGCTTCTATTTCTTGGCTGTCATCAACTTCGAGTTGTTCCATCTCTTGCTGGTCTTCTTCTTCTTCGGCCAGGGTGTGAAGAGCCTCCAGTTGAACCTGAATCTCCTTCGATTCTAGCTGGACGTCTTGTTGCTGTGGCAGATAGCTCGGGGGTTCGTCTTGACTCGCCACTGCGCGTGGTATCACCATGGGCTGATCTGGTGGCGGCGGGGGTCGCGGCGCGAACGGCGGCGGCTCCGAGCGTATCGGGTCCGCTACCGGTTGCGGGGCTGACCGGAACTTATTCACCGATGAATAGATGGCTCTGTCTCCCCTCGGGGCCTTCTCGGCTCTCCTTGGCGCGGAGTCGTCCACGCTGACATCATCAGCACCATCGCCACGATCTGATTCGGCCTCTTCGCTGTCACTACTCTGCTCCGTGCTGTCAATGCCATCTTCGGCTGTTTCGTCAAAACCCCGGTTGACATTATAAGTCCCCGCCATGGATGGCCCCGACAGGAGGACATCCATGTCCACACCAGCCAACGGGTTAATCTGGAATTCATAATCCTCCGCGGTCAGATCGAACTCATGGTGAAAACGCGGGGCCATCGGGTTACGTAAGCCCCGGTTCTTCGGATCGGGAAAGGACATCTCCGGAGTCACCTTCGGTGCCCCCTTCATGAAGTGCCGCATGCTGATCTCGGTATCATACAAGCTCTTGGGGTGGCGAGGATTGCGAGCAAAGCCGATGACTCTGGGCTCTGGGTTCCTACGTCTTGGCCCGGCGCCCGGAGCATTTGGGAAATAAGACTGACTGTTAGGCCGGAGCCCGCCCAGGCTTCGACCAGCAGCCGCCCTGATGTACCGACCGGTTGGCGAGCCATGCCGTCCGCCGGCTTTCTCCCGTTTCTTCCCGCTGTATGTGTGAGGTCGTCTCGGTGAGCGAGGTACGCGACCAACAAACTCCAAATCGCCCTCCTGAAAACCCGAAGGCTCCTAGAAATTAAACACAATGCTTCATAATTCACAAAACTCTACAGACAATTTATTATTATACCTTTTCTTAAGGGTTGTTTTCTTAATGGTAAAGACCATTGTCATGTTGCGGCCATCTTGATTTTTCCCCCATTCAAAGCAACGTAACCAAAGCGAGGCTGGAAGGAAAATAGTCTGGTTGCTTTTTGCACATCATCCATTTTCATTCAGTACTCAGTTATTGGTTACAGGGAGCATGACTGACATGTTGGCAGCATGATAAAGGTCTATTCAGTTAATGAATGAGTCCACTCTCAACTTCAAAAGTAATAAAAAAGTTGTGCTAGTAGATGTCCTTTAATTTCTCAAAAACTACTTAACATGAGTATTTCATCTTGATGGAGCATATTAATTATACTCTTGTTTATGATCAGTGGAAATGCCATGGAAATCCGTTCATGCAAACCAGAGATCTAACTGTTTGTGAAAGGCTATGGGTTTTTCACCCATTCCAATGGGATTTACACAGTTGGCGATATCAGTACATCAGATTGTCACGGGCCTTTTCACTCTGATGTAAATTAAGTCCCATTTATAATGTGTTAGATCCCTGGTTTGCATGAACTGATTTCCATGGCATTTTCACTGATGCACAAGCGTATAATAAAAGATGCTCCATCAAGGTGAAATACTCATGTTAGAGGGAATACACAACATTTGCAAACATCGAAAAACAAAACTACCAAATGATTACAAAATATCTTACTAGGATGTTGGTAAATGATAGTCCAAAGCATCCTGTAAAAGTATGGCACCTGGTGTGAAGTCAATTTCAAGAAAAGTGGTATTTTTGGATAATTTTCCAACAGTGGTCGGCCGACCACCATTGGAAAAACCTAACTATTTTTCAACTACTGCTCCAAATTCACCATTTTTTTCAGTCCATATTTTGTTTGCTGTTGATTACATATTCATGAACGGGTACGGGTGCAGGCCATCTAGACTGGTTCTTACCTGACAATTTTGTGGCATATATAAATTGATTTATTTCATCTTTAGTGGCGTCAGGGAACCAGACTACTTGAACAATATTTGATCTATTATAGTAACCCCTCAAATAGTTAGTTTCTGAAAATTACAGCAAAAGCCAATGATGTACATTCCCTTTAAGTAGTTTTTGCAAATCACAGCTTTTTTTGGGACACCCTGTAGTCTGGTTCCTGGACCTGACGAGTCTGATCTATTCCCAGGTCAGGTTGCTGCCGCTATCACGTGATCGATTAAGTCACCGGAAGGAATTCCTTCAAATAAAGTCGAAAATATTCTCTCATTTAAGTATTTTATCAAAATGTTTTTACATTTTAGGTTATACGGCGTTTGTAAATGGTAGAACTTTCACCCCCAAAATCTAGGAAATGTTTTCTTTTGTGTGTGTCTGTCCTTCCTCGAATGGCGGAGCTTTTGGTGAAAAGGAAACTCATGAAAAGAGTCGAGTGTTTTGTGCGATAGAAAATAGCTAACTATAGGTGAATGGCAACGCCCCGCGGGTAAAGGTACACATTTTCACTGCACTGAAACGTTATCGTGAAAAAAGTCTTTTGAAAACGTGGCCAGACACTGTGTATTTTTTTTCTCTACAAATTTCTCAACACTCAATTTAATGACGCATACCAGTAAAAGGTCATATTATATGGGTCATTGAAGTTGTGATAAATCTGACGGTTTCTGACATACATTTGACAATAATGCAGGTTTAGAGGCATGTTTTTGGTCGCTGTGAGTCGACAGGTTTTTCGTAGTTTTATGTTAATCTGTTCATTGGTGTGTTTGTAAAATAATAATATTATTATGATTATTTATATAAAAATATTTTTTTTTTTAATTGTCGCAAACCTCAATGTTACAGTTTTTCAGCGCCTAAAGTTGCCCGAATGTTGGATATTATTTTTGCTGTCGTCATTTTTTTGTTCTTTGGTGATTCGTTGTTGTGTCAGTACACGGCAGTCAGCCAGTGAGCAAACTTTTCTCACAAATGTTTTCAATGAGAAAATATTTGGGTTCACATTTTGAACAGAAAACCCATAAACTATTCCTGATAGTAATGAAATCACAGCAACAGCGCCCTCAATTGTCCAGAAAAGCATGGAATTAAAAAAAAAATGTTTAAAGAAGTGCACTTTTCAATAAAATTTACTAAAAAGGGATGTCAACTATTTTTCATACATTTGAAAAGAGTAGAAAATTGCACAAAATGTGTTCTTCGGAAAAATTCATCTCACATGAACCCTAATATAAATACAGATTTGACGCTGCATGGAAATTTTAAAGTACCTAAGGTAAGAGCGTTTATTGTGCACTTTTTTTATACTTGAATGGGTAGACTAAATCTTTTATAATATTTTTCCATGGACAGACATCAGAAATACGACCGACCCGGTTACGCTGGAATAGTTTGTTTCAATGGTTTGAAAAAATCTGCCTTTTGCAGGTTCATGGACAATACAGTCGTTCATCTGACTTGCACTGCAGGTATTAGTGATCCGTGGGAAAACAATTTTTTTCATGCCCGGTGTTCCATGAAATATGAACTCCTTAGTTAAAGGTATCCGACTTATTTGACTCCTATTTATTTCTGCACTGAGGCATGCGGGGTGGGGTGTGAACGAACCCGTACGGTAGTTTATGGGATTCGAATTTAATTATACACGACACCGGTTTCGAACCAACAACTTGCTGCCTGTGTGTGCAGTTTCACCAATACCCAGAATTACACGTACTCACAAAAGAGATTTACTCACATGGTGCTACCGCAAATTTTTCTTGTCTTTTCTCTCATCTTGTCTTAAAGGGAATATACAACATTTGCAAACATCGAAAAATAAAACTACCTAGTTTTTACGAAGTACCTTACTAGGATGTTGGAAAATGACAGTCTAAAGCATCCTGTAAAATGACCACTGTTGGAAAAACTTTTTTCAACTACTGCTCCAAATAAACCATTTTTCTTTCAGTCCAAATTTTGTTTGCTATTGGTTACATGTTCATGAACGGGTGCAAGCCGGCTACAACTATTTTTCAACTACTGCTCCAAAATAAACTTTTTTCTTTCAGTCCAAATTTTGTTTGATATTGGTTACATGTTCATGAACGGGTGCAGGCCGGCTAGACTGGTTCCATTACCTTACAGCCAATCATGTATATTCCTTTTACCCACTGAGTTTGCTGTGATTGGTCGCCGATTCGAATCCAATGTAATCATTGGCCGACCCAGGGAGGGGGCGCAACGGGGCCACGCCCCCCCAAAAAAAATCAGAGAAGTGAAAACGGTTTGTTTGGTTTTAGGAAATAAATTAAAACGTTGCCTACCTCCCTCGCAAGCCGTCCGCTACACCTACATTTTAGTTTTAATATCACAATGTGGAAAAAGCTAACCATACTATACTTAATCCCCTTCCCCATTTTGAAAAAAAAAATACTCGAGCCTTCGAGCCCCCTCCCCGAAAATTTCGTTCTGGATCCCTTGAAAATAATGTCTTTTGGTAACATACATGTGTTTTGTTTTTTACACCGTACAATTAGTGTTATTTTCTCAAATGTATGTCTAAGTTGCGAGACCTGTACACAAATTGAAGAGTTGGGCAGTCAATGTTGTTCGGATATCTTTACGTGCTTTCTCAATCTGACACCCGGCTCGCCATGTCCTATTTGAATGCGGATATTTGACTGTGGGTATCATGTTCAAGTGTGGTTTCAGTCCTTACTAGATCTTAACTACTTCACTTTAAAGGTTCCTGTAATCTTAAAACTGATATATTTCTCAATTTAGACAGTGGCGAACTCGGGGTTAAACTTGGGGGCACGAGGGTGCACACATTTTTCGAGGGGGGGGGGGCTGAAGGCAAAATAATATATTATTTTTGTTCAATTCAAGGTTTTAAATGGGGGCACCCAAGAAGGGGGGGGGGCATGTGTCCCCCTGTTATGTGCCCCCTCCCCCGTAGTTAATGTAGGGCCAACGTAAGAACTGCGCAAGTTACTGGGAAAGTTTAGAAAACCTTTCAAGTTTTCCGCGCGACTCAGCCCCAAACTTTACGAATGCTCAACGCCATTGTTGAACCTTTCGGTTATTTCAATAACGCGCAAATTAATTATTATTGTCACCCGACACGTCACTGCGTTCAACGAAAATTGAATATAGGTGGTACCTTCCATAAACATAATAAGACATATATTCTCTCATTGTTCGCTATTGTCGTATGACGTAAAGTAAATGAACGCCCATGAACTGCAATGGCAGAACAAACATTGAACTTCGTCAAGGCGGTGCCACAAAATAATCACACAAAACTCGCATCTCCAACAACAACAAAACTTTCCCCCGCCGCCATACATGACTAATGTCTAAATCTTGTATACCGGTGCTTAAAACCAACAAGTGTGAAACGCGCCATTATTTAGTGCATGCCAATACCCACACAAAACGACTAGGAAAGTCAAGGGCGGAATTCTTTCCCGTTTGCGATTTCTTCCCCGCCAAAACTGTCAAAAATTTCTCTATAAAAGTTCTTTTCTTACCTCAAGGATGACACTGAGCGACATGACAATCCCCTGCCGGTCTCGAGTTTCTCAAGAACTTACTCCAAAACTCTGGAACCAAGAAAATTATTCCCCGTTCCGAGAGGCGCACGTAAACGGAGCCACCCTCAACATGATCTCGTGTACTAACGTATAACTCCACAACGAGAAAACAGCACTTTTTTGACCTTACTTTTCCCCCCAATGCTTTCGCACTGGTATGCCAAGTTTTTCATTCTTCTTCGCCTTTCAATTTGGCTTTGAATACGTTACCCTGAACGGTTCAGTGGGTTTGGGGTTTGTACGCAAACAAACAATATCGTAATTTTTTTTCCTATCCTGTTTTTCAACTTGACGCCCACTAAATACCGTGCGCGCTCCACTGCAAAGAAAAGAATCTCGGTAAAAGCTTGTTCAAGGCTGTTTGTCAAAACTTCACAGTGAGATTTTTTGGTATTCAGTTGAATTTCGGATTTATTATTTATAAAAACAATAAGCAGTATTGAAGGATTGTTATCAGATAATTCGGTTTTCAAGGTCAATATTCAGATCATATACTGTAACTTAGAAAAGTGGAATCTAAGCAGACATTTCAAATTAAGATTTCTTTTTGCAAAACTTTTGTATGGCTTTTTTTGTTCAGTGAGTAGGCGCAGTGTGGGCACCTGTGACCTAGCGCCAAAATGCACTATTGAATACTATGTGCAAGCACCGAATAAGTTTCAGTACATGTGTCGAAGCTATTTTTAAAAAAAAGTCCTTTATTAAAAAGAAAAAGAAAAAAGGATACGCTTCGTATTATACTGTGGAATTTTGACTGAACAAATGTTGAGCACAGTGGCGTGGTTTTTTTTTGGCGGGGGGGGGGGTTAAAAAGCTTACAATTCAAAGCACCATAGAGGACAAAAGTCAGGCATGTGTAACCGCCTCTTTTGTTCATTTATTATATCGAGACAAGTTTTATTTGACCTCTGAAATAATAAAAAAGGATTTGATTTGTGTTCCAAAAACATCCCCCTATTCCTGTCCAGCCATTGTACCATCACATCACGTGTTGCATAAGCAGATGTGACAAGAGTGAGTGCGCCCTCGTCGTTTAACTGCAGCCATTCAAAGATGGCGACTTCCACTTGCTACAAAAACTTTACCATCCAAAACATTTTGTTTTGACTGCCCTTTGGAGAGCTGTTTTTCAACACTTGGTTAGATTGAGAGAAACCATCAATCGTCATGAATGAAGAGGACTTCAGCAAGGCGGAAATTGACGCCATTGAGGCGGCCTGCAAACGGATTGAAAATATGATGAAGGTGGGCGTGAAAAACAAATGGGATCGAGTTCCTCCTTGTTTTCAATTTCAGTCATGTCATCAGGCCTGGCAATGCATGGCGCTGTTCATCCATCAGAATATTTCTGAAAGTGATTCTAAATTATATAACTGCATTAAAATGAAATTGAAAGTTTTAGATTTGCGTCCAAAAATTTGCAAGATGACAGGAGGCTTTTGTTCATTTTTGGCAGTGGATATTTTGCCGGAGACGGCAAACCTTCAGTAAACGTTAGTTTGCCGGATATGCACTGAACATGCGCAGTTACTGTTTTTTTGTACTTAAACATTTTCCGGTGACAAATTTTAGTCTGGCTCCATGCCAATATTATCGTTGTATTTTTGTATTAACAAGATGGGAATCAGATCATTTTATAATTTCGGACTTTATTTCCCTTTAAAAAAAATCCTCCAGAGCCACAAATCTGAAAAAGAAAAAGTAATAATCTGCAATAAAATGTTTGAGACATATTAAAATAATAAAAGAAGAATATTCTTATTTGTTTGGGGATGGAAAAAAAAATACCTTAAAATTGTGGCGGGGGTCAGGATTCGAACTCGGGACATTCCACTCATTAGAGCTATTGCTTAACCACTGCACCAACTGTGCTACACAACTGTGGTGGGAATTTAATACATGTTATAATTCAGCCCTATCTTAAAGAGTACAGCGCCCTCTGTTGATATGGATTGCCGCCGGCAAACCTTTAGTAAACGTTAGTTTGCCGGCGTTACCTCCGGCAAAATATACACTACCTTCATTTTTCATTAGGCCAAGCGCTTTTCATTATAGTGAAAAATTAATCTCTTTGACTGTCTTCTAAATTGTGGCGGTGGTGGATGCCGCTGCGCGCCGCACCACGATTCTAAAACATGACAGCATCAGGTCCGACATGACAACGGCATGGATAGCAGACCACTAGCCTACTATGGGATCCGATTCAAGCATTGAACAATCTTACGCGCATCGCTTTACCCATCCAGTTCATCTTAAACAAAAGTAAACATGATAAACATGCAACAAAATGTTCTGAATCATGTGATCCATCCAACAGTTGCAGGCAAATCAGTACTAAAATATTAAGTGAAAACATCGATTGCAAATAGGCCTACTCAACTCATTCATGACAAAAATGCGTGCAGAAATGCATGTGGAACTTGACTCTTGAGATGAAAGTTTCCATTGGTTGACTCAGTGAGTGCCACAATCAAAGGACCAATCAGATCAAGGGATGGAAGCAGCGCTTGGTAAATGCCGAATGGAATGCAATGGGGGCTGGGAAACTTGAAAGAAAACACTGCGCATGCAGGTGTAGTGGCGAATATCCGACTTCATGGACTCGTTGGTAGTATTGCGCATGCCTAAGTATGATAGTGTTAGGAGGGTGACTTGTCACGTGCGAGGGATTAAAGGGAATGTACAACATTTGCTTTTGCTGCAATTTTCAGAAATAAATAGAATTTGAGGATTAGTATTTTTGAGAAAATATTGTTAAACTGACTCAATTCACGTTTTGGGCTTGTAGATGCTGGAAAAATATTCTTGTAGTCTGGTTCCTTGACCCCACTTAAGATGAAACGGAGCAATTAATACACTTCGGTGAATTGCAAGGTCAGAGAGTAAGTCTAGCAGGCTTGTACCCCTTCACAGGTGTGTAATCAATTGCAAAGAAAAGTCAGAATAACTAAATATGAAAAAGTAAGAACAGTTTTTGAAAAAAGCCAGTTTTCTCCAACGCTGGGTGTTGGAAAAATACAGTTCTTCTTGAAAATGTCAGCACACCAGGAGCCACGATTTTACAGGATGCTTTAGACTGTCATTCCCTAACAGTTCAGTAAGGTATTACGTGATAATTTGATTATTTTGTTCTTTGATGTTTGCAAATGTTGTATCTTCCCTTTAACCGGTAATTGGGAAAAGGAGTCCGATTTCCACAGGAGTCGGATTTTTATATGACACCGGCACACAGAACGTACATACATGTGATGCGTACTGCACTATGCAGACGGGATTGACGATCGCGAAGTTGCGGTCTGGCCTCGGTCTCTAGCGTGGCGTGCAACATGCACACCATACACCATAGTATGTGGAAATATGTGCCTTAGTTATCTAGCAATCTCATTTTTATGCGACTAAATCATGTTTTTTGGTGTCTTTTTTTCTTGGTGTCTCAGAGGCCTGACCAGCTTGAAAGAGTTGAACAAATCAGGAGAAGGGAGGCACGGAAGAAGGTATGTACATATTACCATTTAGGCCTATTCAAATAAAAATGGCAAAAAAGCTTAGTATTATGTCATTTTCAGTATTATGTAAACTTCAATTTTGGCAAACTAAAAACATTTTATTTTGCTTTCAAATAACAAATCTGATTTTTAGTGCCATTTGGAAATTGTGCTGGAAAGCTAATGAAAGCGATTTTATTACAATGTTTTTTCCTCCTAGGCCTCTGTTGAAGCCAGATTGAAGACAGCCATGCAGTCCCAACTGGACGGAGTGCGGACAGGACTGACCCAGCTACAGAGCGCCCTCGCTGGCATACGAGAGGTCAGGACGTGGTAAGAAACCTTTGACTTGATAATGGAGTGTATGTGTAGAGGGCGCTATTTTGCTTTGTCGAGAAAGCCATGTTTTACCTGTAAATTAAATCACAGGCATTTAACCCTCACTCCCTTATAGACTGTGCTGGATTTGGCCATAAGCCCCGCCCACCTTACAATATGCCCCACCTACCTTGCAAAAAGCCCCGTCCAACTTGCAATAAGCCCCACCACCTTCGCAATAAGCCCCAGCAACTTTGCAATAAGCCCCACCCACTTTGCATTAAGCCCCACCCACTTTGCATTAAGCCCCACCCACTCTGCATTAAGCCCCACCTACTTTGCATTAAGCCCCACCTACTTTGCATTAAGCCCCGCCCATTTTACATGTTAGCTTTCGTTTGGCATTCTTATTGTGCAGTCCTGGCATTGATAGTAAAAATATTCTTGGATTGGATTTTAATGGATCGCCAATTTTTGGCTTCATTTTTGCGTCAGGATTCAGGAAGTCGACGGCAAGTATCGGGAGTGCGCTGAGCTGTCGTCCAAGCTGGGGGAGGTCAAGGAGGTCGCGCAGCAGCACAGCCAGGTCAGTAGGTCAAAGGTCACAGATCAAACATCAAAGGTCAATTTGACCCTAGGAGGGCCATGATTCACGCAGTGTCCATTCAAGTCTGGGCCAAATCCACTAATCTGTTGTAGCTCCAAAAACTGCTCAATGTATTTTTCCTGCTAAGCTAAAATTGACAGTGAACCAGTCACAAACAATGTAAACCCTGTGCATTTCGGTTGGTATCCTGTTTCTGCTAAGCAGATTTTTGTTTATGCTTAGCAGCTCACTGAAATTAGCCACTGATTTTTTTTAAAATCTCGCCCACGCGTCCGGTTTTTTTCCTCAGTTGGCCGCGGCTGTCGAGAATCTGAAGCATATCTTCACCGTGCCGGAGAACATCGTCAAGACGGAGAGATACATCAACGAAGAGAAACTGCTAGCTGCCCACAAGGGGTAAGCGATTGGGGCGGGGCATCCTGGGGTGGTAGGGGGAGGTCGGCACTCGGACGTTGGACAAGATTGCAACTTTATACCTCTGGCTCGGTTAAAAATGATTATTCGATATTTTTCATTTTGTTTCGTTTTTGCAGCCTGATGGAACTCGAGAGTTCAAGAGATGATCTTCTTTATGAGCTTCATAAGCATCCCTCCGACAACCCCACGGACGATCATGTAAGTCCACAAAAAAATTCAAAACCGGACAAACTAATATCTTTCGTCACTTAGTCCAACTTAAATCTGTAAATAACTAACTAAATTGACCCAAAAATTACATTTTGAAATCATCAAACTACATGCCCGTTGAAGTCATCTCTGGGAATAACATGTGTTACTTTCTTATCTTTTTGTCCACAGCTCTTGAAACAATACTTCTCTGAAGTTGGAAGACTCTCTGTAAGTATTTAAATCTTTTTTCTTTCCCATTGATTATATTTTATTTAAAAAAAAATTACTCTTTGTTTTCCCGTATGAGAACTCGGGAACAAATAGAAAATGCATGAGACAATTGTGATGCGATCAAGCTAAATGAGTCGTTTTTGTCATTTTTTTTATTTTTATTAGGAAAAAAAGGGGGTCTTCACATCATCCTTGCATCACACATCTCTTGGTATTCCGACTTCCATAATTTTTGAACTAAAGATGGTATCAGCATGCAGTTTTCACAGCAGTAATGCTGAGATTGTGCTCTTTTCAAATCTGTTAAAAAAATTGACCAGGGTCGACAAACAACTCATTTAGCTTGATCGCATCACAATTGCTTATTCCGTTGTAAACATGCAGCGCTTCAGTGATCCAAGTTTTCCGAAAGGACAGAAATGTGCTGCGTCTTTTTTTTCTGTGGACATTACCGAAATTGACCTGAACGTCCATTTTTTTGAACAGGAGATGCTGTTTAGGCAGTTGAAGCTGGCCATGCACCGAGTCCTGAACGCAGCCCGGGAAAACCCAGCGATGGTTGTCACGGCGCTACGCATCATCGAACGAGAAGAGAGGTAGGCCCTAGATAATCCAGTGAAATCCATCAACTTCCAAATCTTAACTCTAACTTCCTTGCATTTTTGCGAGGAACTTTCCAGAATCCTTAAAGAATCCTCCGCTGTGCAGGGACCCAATGGCACACTCTTTGTACCTACCAAGTTTGAAGTGCATCAAGCCCCATGTAAAGTAATACCTTCCTCAATCCTACAAAATCCTCCGCTGTGCAGGAACACAATGGCACACTCTTTGTACCTACCACGTTTCAAGTGGCGTCAAACCCCATGTAAAGTAAAAGTGGCTTGGTTCTACCTTCCTCAATCCTACAAAATCCTCCACTGTGCAGGAACACAATGGCACACTCTTTGTATCTACCAAGTTTCAAGGAGCATCAAGCCCCATGTAAAGTTATAGTGGCTGGGCTCTACCTTCCAGAATCCTATAAAATCCTCCACTGTGCAGGAACCCGACACATGTACTCTTTGTACCTACCAAGTTTAAAGTTGCATCAAGCTCCACGTAAAGTCACAGTGGCTGGGCTCTACCTTCCTCAATCCTACAAAATCCTCCACTGTGCAGAAACCCAATGGCACACTCTTTGTATCTACCAAGTTTCAAGTGGCATCAAGCCCCATGTAAAGTAATAGTGGCTGGGCTCTACCTTCCTCAATCCTACAAAATCCTCCACTGTGCAGGAACCCAATGGCACACTCTTTGTACCTACCAAGTTTCAAGTGCATCAAGCACCATGCAAAGTAACAGTGGCTGGGCTCTTCCGTCCTCAATCCTACAAAATCCTCCAAACCGCTTGTTGGACTTTGAAGGATATGGGAGGGTTAGGGTTGCTCTTGGTCTGAATGTCCATTATTCCCTGCAGAATTGACAAGAAGATGTTAGATCGAGAAAAGATGGCGGGTTTCAAGGCTCCTGGCCGGCCCAAGGAATGGAAGAGAAAGTGCATGGAAGAACTCAAGCATCTAGCGCTCGTACGGTGAGTTAAACATTGTAACACAATCTCGGCAATGTTTCCATTGTCAATCACTTGTTTCTATGGGCTTTTCAGAGCTACATTGCCATGATTGCCTTTTAGGAAATCTTTGTTTTGTTGCCAGAAATCCATTATAATAAAATTAAAGGGGCACTAGGTCCTGAAATCCCCGAAAATTTCATGTTTTAGATAGTTTACTTATCCTATTTCAAACATCTGGTTGAAAGGAAACCAACCTAATGTCTTACCATTCCCGAGAAAAGACGGAAAAAACCCGATTGTTTACATTGGACACGACGGAGCGCGAATACGTTTTTCTTGTCATTCCTGTTTGTACGATATACACGTCGTGTGTCTCGGAAACAGCGGTGACCAATCACCAATGCACAAAATATATTTTCTTTGATGTTCGCAAAAGGCAAACACTTTATGAATGAAATCGCAACTAGCATCCAAACAACTTGACTTCTTGGGGTCGCAAAAGTGGACCCCGAAATTCGTTTTCTCGCACGCATAATACAGGAATAACACCAAAAGCCCAGTTTTTAAAGGATAGTTGTGTGGATATTTATATCCTAATTTCAAATGTTCTTTCCGATTAACATCATCTCGTTCAAAGTGTGTTTTGTAGCCCAATTGGGCTGTTCAAGGACCCAGTGTCACTTTAAAAAAAAAAATAAGGAATTAAGTTTAGGTTTTTCTTTTCCTGACAGGATTGAAGGAAGTCAGTTGGAGGATCGCACCGTCGACAAAATGTGGCTGGTCCGCCATCTTGAACTCATCCGCCAAAATATGGTCGGTGACCTCAAGGTCGTCAAGGTAAACAACAAATTAAGCTTGTCTGAAATATAGACATGAAAAAATGATGTTGCATTGGCAGTGACGGATACTTTTCCCCTCCTGTTTTGAGGAACATCTGAAACAATAAGGCCAAAAAAAAAAAGTCTCCGGTTTCTGGTATGCGCGTGCGTCGCTGTAGCCATGCGCGTCGGCAAAATGAAAAAGGTTTTTTTTCAATGAAAGATGATGTCTCAAAACCGCCAAACTCACTGGTTTGACTGGAATCCTGCTGCTGCACAATTTTAATGTGTTTTTAGATTGCTATAATGAATAAGCTTTATGTGGCCTCTGGCTCCTATATATTTGCACTAAGTTTAATGGGCACCATTTGCAGTCATCAATACATTTGGGGCCAAAAAAAAAAAAAAAAAAAAAAAGCTGGCCGCACCACTTGGGCAAGTCTTTACCAGAAACCGGAGACTTTTTTTTGGCCTAAAAAAAAAAAGTCTCCGGTTTCTGGTATGCGCGTGCGTCGCTGTAGCTATGCGGCGTCGGCAAAATGAAAAGGTTTTAATGAAAGATGATGTCTCAAAACCGCCAAACTCACTGGTTTGTGGAATCTGTTTGCTGCTTTTTTTTAATGTGTTTTGGTCACGGAGTTGTAATTAGAATAAGCTTTATGTGGCCTCTCCCATATATTTTATATTTGCACTAAGTTTGATCGGGCACCATTCAGCCGATCAGCCGACAGCCAAAATCAGGTTAAAAAAAAAAAAAAAAAAGCCGCGTCGCCGCACCACTTTTTGGGCAAGCTCCATACCAGAAACCGGAGACTTTTTTTTTTGGCCTAAAGCTATTTTTTTCATTTTTTTTTCATTTGAAAGGCCATTTCTGCTTCCAGTGGAAGTGAATTGTCTTTTCCGCAAATTCCTGTATCTTCGATAAGTTACTGATCAGCACCATCGATATCAGAATTCTCAAGAATCGATATATCGGAAATCCTATATCGAGCTTATTTTGATATATGGATTATCCAATGTAAAAGTTAAAGACCATACAGATGACAACTTCGATAAAAAAAAACCAAAATAATCTTAAGCCTCAATTTTTCACGGCTTTCTCACAAGTTGTTGCCGAGTTTTATGTCATTTTACAGCAAACGTTAAACACAAAGTAAAAGCACAAACGGGAGATTTATTTTGAGGATAATCTGACGCATTTTTTATATTTTTGATATCATTCTTCAATATCGAACATTTCGAGATTTCGATATGATTAAAAATTGCTATTGGCGATAGCGATATCAAAATGTTATCCAATAATCGAGTAATATCGATATATCGACGGTGCTTAGTTACTGATTTAAACGATAACTTTTTGGGGTTTACAGCTCGAGTGTTAGTTCAAGGATTTTACAAAACACTCTTTTTTGTTTAATTTTGTTATCATTGTTTTGTCTTCGCAGTTTTTGCTTGTGCCGTGCTTCCCGCCACGCTACAACATCTTCGACCATTTCGTCGGCATGTACCAGGAATGCCTCAAATCTCACGTAAGTTTCGAGGAAACATCTGTGTTAAAATTTGTTATGTGTCTCGCATTACTTAACAAGATTTGTTGAAGGTTTTTATCCCCTGGCTTTCAAGCCAGACAGACGCATATTCCTCCTGGGTTTCCGTGTGTGTGTGTTCCAGTTTTCTGTAAAGTTCAGTCATCAATCTCAACCAAACTTGAAAGGTGGTCTGTGGAGAGAAGGCCGACATCAAAAAAAATCCTTTCCAATATGGATATTTACGAGGTCTCTGGAGAGAAGGCTGACATTAAAAAATCCTTTCCAACATGGATCTTTACGAGGTCTCTGGAGAGCTCAGTTTAGTATTACTAATGACTCTAACATGTGGGTCTTTCCAAACTAAAGGGGTACAAAAGTGTGACATGGGATTGGGAAATGAAGCAGGATAATAATATCAAGTTGTTTGACCTATTTTTCACTTGTACATTCCCACCCCATGGTTGAGGATTGAGCTTTTAAAGAATTTAAGACTTTCTTGACAAGAATTTTTTTTCTTTACTGCAGTTGGAAGACATGATATTCGAGGAGTTGGAGCCAAACGAAATCATCTCGCTTTTAACTTGGCTTAATGAATATAGGTAAGGGAACTGTTTTCTTTGGTTGGATAAAACCATCATTGTAAAGTATCCTGCTCAGAGACATCAGCATCATGTAAATGACTAACTCTATCTATCCCTGTTTCTGATTGGTCCCTTTTTGCCCATGTGAGTTGAGTGGTCCAATGAATGATAAGCCATCATATCATAATTGTCAGTCCACGACACACTCTATCTATCCCTGTTTCTGATTGGTCCCTTTCTACTCATGTGACCCTAAAGGTCCAATGGTGAGGAACTAGACATTACAAGTGTCGTTCTCTAGCACACTCTATCTATCCCTGTTTGTGATTGGTTACTTTTTGCCCATGTAACTCTAGAGGTCCAATGATGATAAGCTACATATCATAATTGTCACTCCACAACACACTCTATCTATCCCTGTCTCTGATTGTTCCATTTTCTACCCATGTGACTTCAGAGGACCAATGATGATGAGCCACTGTGAGCTAGGCATTGACATAAACAAGCTGCCGCCTTTGCTTCCGCCGAGAATTGTTGAGGACCTCCAGCAACAGTGAGTCCGAAATTCCCCCTTTTTTTCTCAATTAACTCTATAACGAATAACACATGTTTTCGTTCTACACAAGACTTTGGGCCTTTTGTCACATCCGATCGACTTCAAACCTGGCACACACTTAAAACCACCATCTGAAGATTCAGGCCGAATCATGACGTCATCGTGACGTCATCACATGTCACGTGACGTCATCCTAAAAGTGTATATTTTAAGGCCCTACATCTACAGAACTGGAAATCTGGTCGGGTTCAAACTCGGTGTGCAGGTATTCTGGGACGTGTTATAGACAAAAATTGCAGTGACGTCAAGATGATGTCATCATGTGATTTTGTGTAAATTTTTTAATTTTTGGACCTTTTACTCAAATCTCATCAACCGAACGTTACTCATATCTCATCAACCGAAATTCTTTTTTGCAAAAGGTTTGTAAGGTTGTAAGATAGATACAGAAAATTTCGTAAAATGTGTGATGTCACCATGACTAAATGAAAAACAATTTTTTTTTTACATTGGATCAACACTTAGACCACCATGTATAGAACACTCATGTACATGTTCATTCGACTTGGATGTAACTCCTTTATGGGAGGCATTGCTAAAACGGTCGAAACAGCTCAGTGTTTGTCTAGTTTTTTTGTGTTGCCGATTTGTTTCTTTTTTTTTAGGTATCTGAAAACTCTTCACACCAACATCCAGAAGTGGATGAGCAATGCCCTGCAATCAGATGTCAAGGTGAGACCTTTGACCCTTAACCTTTGACCTCAACCTTTGACCTTAACCCGAGTTGATACTACAATGATGCCACACCATTTTGGTTGGGTCGTGCTATTAAGTGTCAACAAGCGGCAACAAAGCATTAACAATTTTTAAAAGCACTTTTAAGCTTGAAAAATATGTTCAGAATATTCAGTGAGGTCTTGTGATTATTTTAAACGTATCATAGTATTTAAAAGTATCTTAAAATGTGCGATTTTTAGAAGAAAAAGTACGACATCAACGGTACTTTTTCTGGTGGCCATCTTGTTTTTCTGGGATATGGTACAATCGTGAATACGCAGAAGAGAAAACAAAGAAGGCGGCGCCCGGTCACTGATTTTGTCGCCATAGTCGCCATTATGAGGGAGTGTAAACGAGAATTCCCTCAATAAATGTGTATTTTGAGTTTATTGACGCTTCGTTGACGCTAAATAGCACGGCCGCTTTGGTTTGTCATGGTCAAAGTGGAAACTTAGGCATGCCACATAAACCCAGACATTTATAATGTCCGAATTCCGTGACACATCTCGGTAACTTTTTCCCAAATTTGAATCCATTTACTTTTGAGACGCTACTTGTACATAAAACCGCCCAGTCCTCGTTTGCTTTGTGTTCTGTAACCCCATTCCTCCAAGTCGCAATTGTCTTTTTTTCTTCGTCTTTCCAGGATTGGCATAGCGACGCGGAGCCGGACGCGGACGGGGAAGGCTACTTCCGCACCCAGCTGCCGGTCATCATCTTCCAGATGATAGAGCAAAATGTAAGCATCTTGAGGAATTGTGGTGCTTGTGTCCTTCGGCAGCACTCTTTACCACAACTTCTCACCATCCAAGAGTTAAATAGTTACTTGTGAGGGTAGTAAGCTCAGAAGAATTGTTTGTGTCCTTGGGCAAGGGGCNTTCTTAATCACTAACTCTCTCCAAAGATTTTTAATGGTTACCTGCGGAAGTAAGTAAGCTCAGAAAAAGATTGTTTGTCTTGGGCAAGCAAGAGTCTTTACCACAACTTCCCTTCATCCAAGAGTTAAATAGTTACTTGTGAGGGTAGTAAGCTCAGAAGAATTGTTTGTGTCCTTGGGCAAGAGTCTTTACCACAACTTCTGTCCACCCAAGATTTAACTGGTTACCTGTGAGGGTAGTAAGCTCAGAAGAATTGTTTGTGTCCTTGGGCAAGAGTCTTTACCTCAACTTCTCTCCACCCAAGAGTTAAATGGTTTACCTGTGAGGGTAGTAAGCTCAGAAGAATTGTTTGTGTCCCTGGGCAAAAGTTTTACCTCAATTTTTCTCCACCCAAGATTTAACTGGTTACCTGTGAGAGTAGTAAGCTTAGAAGAATTGTTATTAGAAGTGCAGAATTGTGTGTATGTGTCCTTGGGCAAGACACTTTATCACAACTTGCTTCTCTCCACCCATGAGTTGAATGGTTATCTGTGAGGGGTGGAAATCAAGGAACAGTTTTAGAAAAGAGTTGAAATCTTTTGTTAGCAGCTATGAAATTGTGCCCACCCCACCTATTTTTATCCCCCTGGCTTTCAAGCCAGACAGGGGAATATTGCGATCGCATGTTCTTTTTGTGTGTCCGTGTGTGTTTGTTGCAGTTCACTGTAAGTTCAGTCATCAATCTCAACCACACTTGAAAGAAGGTCGGTGGAGAGAAGGCTGATGTCAAAAAATCCTTTCCAATTTGGATCTTTCCGAGGTCTCTGGAGCGCTCAGTTCAGTATTACCAATGACTCTAAAGTTAGTGTGGTGTCTCACCCAAACTCCCATTCAACTGAGAACTGGTACCTGTCGGGTGGACAATCAAGGCCGTCACTGATAATTGTCCTTACTAACTGCCTGTACATGTATACAAACTGCCAGGATGCCAGGGGGATCGTGCAAGTTTTACTTGCAGTTTTTTTGATTTACTTTTCCTATTTCCCCCCTCCGTTTTAGCTGCAAGTTTCGAACCAGATCAGCACGGACCTGACCACCAAAGTTGTCTTGCTTTGCATCGAAGAACTCCAGCTTTTCATCGACACTTACAAGGGTAAGTCGGCGTACGAATCTCTTGACCTGAGCTATTGTGTAGATCTTTCGACTATCACAACTTTGTGGGGTTTTGACAAATTTTGTGGGGACTAGAATTATCCTTTTTGGGAGCGTGCTCATGTTGTTATGGTTTGTGACTCATGATCAGAGGGTCAGGGGTTCGAATCCAGCTGCTGGGCATCTGTTGTGTCCTTGGGCAAGCCATTTCACCCCACTTGCGACTCTCCACCCAGGAGTATAAATGGGTACTGGCATTAGCTGGGGAGTAACCTGCGATGGACTAGCATCCCATCCAGGGGGAATAGAAATGCATGTAATCTTTGATAAGACATTTCATGCCAAGGAAACTGGAGGTAAACGCCAGCCTGATGGGCCAGATTGGCCTGTGACAGACTTTAGTAAGGGTTATCCCTACTGTTATCTCTGTTCCGAATTGACGCGTTGATCGCCGCAGCGGCCTTTTGTTTCTTTTTTTTTTTTTTTTTTCTTTTTTTTTTTTCTTCACAGACAAGGTGGAAGGTAGACTTTTTTTTTTTGGTGTCCTCATTTGGTGTCCTCATCCATCCCTTTTTGCTTGGTGATCAATCATTTTGCTTGTGCAATTTCCCATTCCTTGGTTTTTGGTTTAAAAAAAAAAGGAGGAAAGGGAGGGCGCTGTTGGCGCTGTTGGAATATTGGGACATGATTAAATAAAAAAAAATTATAAAATTTTTTGATTAAAATTGACGCGCGCGCTGACCCGAGACCAACTTTTTTTTTTTGGCCTTAAAGGTAGAGTATATCATTTGCAGCTATCCCAAAAGAAACTGACAAAACTATTGTTGAAAACCATACTTGGTTTAAAGATAGTAATGACACTAAACTCCCTGTGCAATTATTCTTTCTGGCATGCTGTCATTTTGAAGAAACCAATAAAAGAAGGCAATTTCCAAAGATGTTTCAAGTGACGCATTTTTGGAAATTTCCGTTAGTAGTTAATTTTTAATTCAGCGAAGCCATGAACGGGTGTGCGCAAGCGTTGACACGACACATGCGCGGTTGCAATTATTCGTCGGTTCAGTGCTTGACATCGCGTAGCTGCAATCAGCTGAATGACAACGTGTCGCGGAGGCTGATTTTGGGCGCAATTCAAAACACGACTCTGGAACTTTTGAATTGGAATTGAGATCCTAGAATATTGTTTTCTCGGAATATACAGCATTTACTCAGCTTACACTTCATTAGGTTAGTTGTTAAGCACCCGTTTTTAGATTGTGAGCACTTTGTTGCTTGAAACGAAAAAAATGCACAAATGATATGTATACTCTACCTTAAAGGGAATATACATGATTGGCTTTTGCTGTAATTTTCAGAAATGAATTATTTGAGGGGTTAGTATAATAGATCAAATATTGTTACACTGACATGTTTGAAGTTTTGTGTTCGAAAATGCTGGAAAAAAACAAGAAAAACAAAAATGTTCAAGTAGTCGGTTCCCTGACTCCACTAAATATAAAATGGATCAATTTACAGATGCCGGAAACTAAAGGTAATGGAACCAGTCTAGCCGGCCTGCACCCGTTCATGAACAAATAACCAATAGCAAACAAAATTTGGACTGAAAGAAAAATGGTTAATTTGGAGCAGTAGTTGACAAATAGTTAGGTTTTTCCAACGGTGGTCGGCCGACCACCGCTGGAAATGTATACAAAAATACCATTTTCTTGAAAACGACTTCACACCAAGTGCAATAATTTTACAGGATGCTTTAGACTGTCATTTACCAACATCCTAGTAAGGTATTTCGTAAAAACTAGATAGTTTTATTTTTCGATGTTTGCAAATGTTGTATATTCTCTTTAATATAAACCAAACTTACTTTGTTGCAGGTGCCATTAAGTCCTACAAACTCAAGCATCAAGCCGACCGAAGCCAGCCACGAAATTACTTCCAGTACATGGTGAGTCCAAAGTCCGGACGGAACCTTTGCTAAGCGTGGAACAAATTTGTCTAGCAAAAAGGGGTTACCAGCCAGAATGGCATGCCGTATTTATTGCTTTTAACTGGTTCCCTGCTAATACTTCCTTAGCATTAAAAAATTCCAAAGCAGTATTTTTCTTATTAGCAGGTCCGTGTTCTTATGGAAATCCCTTCCTTAGAAAATTACTTAACCTTTTCATTCGATGGTTATTCTCTCTTTTTCTTAGGTTGCCGTGGTCAACAACTTCATGTTGTTCATCGAATTCACCAAACAACTGGAGGTACGTTTGTAGAGAATAAGCAGAATAAAAGCGTTACACACTGCAAACAAATACCTCAAATACCTTGAAGCAAAAAAACCAACAATGCTCTGCCTAACAGATTCAGCATGATTGGTCGAAATGGCCCCATACTATCATCTGTTTCGGTTTATGAGTAAAGTGCCCTTAAGCACGCAAAGTGGTTTTTAATTTTTTTTCTTCATTTTTTTAGAAGCGACATCTGAACCTTCCAGACGACGAGGCCAGCTCCACAACCTTCGTACAAAACCTGGTGGATTCCTTCCACAGACTCAGCATGGAATGGTAAAGCCCACTGTTCCTTTAATGATCTCCCTGCGCAAACAATAGAGGGCACTTTTGATCACTTTTGAAGCTTTAGCAGAGGGGACACACCCATTGCGCATTCTGGTCCGTGCGTGCGCTGGGCGAAAATACGCTTGGAGTTACGCTGCGCGAAATATGCTTGGAGTTACTTTATTCTAAATGTGCACAAAGCCATAGCGTCTTCGCGTGAGCGTCGGGCGTCGTCGGTGATGCGTTCAAATATCCCTCCTAGTGGTCTCCCCCAACTCTCCCTTTCCTACCGTTGAGGGGGTACTTGTGCACGGAGCCCATCCGGTTCGTTAGTAAAAACGTCACACACGTGCCCGCATCACCGATTACTAGCGCCCATTGGATAAACGCTGGAGTTGCATTAACTTCCGGTTCCATTCGTGCTATGCTACACTGTGAAGTACGATGGTTGAATTGAGATGACGACACACTAACGAACCGGATAGTGCTCATGATTTTTGTTTGTTCCACTCGTATTTATGGGATAATCAACCAGAATTTTCTATGTTTTTTTGCTGATGTTCAATTTTTGTCTTTGTAGTATGGGCGATCTGATCGGCGAGATGTTTATGGATCTACAACCTCATTTTGCTCAGCTTATCTCAAGAACTTGGTAAATCCTTACCCCTGTCATCTTTTAGGTCTTACCATGCCTCCCCTTGTTTCAAGAATCAACTTCTTGAGAATTTTTCTGCTCAAAAACGAAGTTGGGACATCAAACCACCATGTTTTACAATGGAGCATTCCAGATTTGGCCATAAGCCCCGCCCACTTTTGGTTTGTGTACATTTCTCACAGTGCTTGAGACCGGGTTTGATCAATCTACTATGGTCACCTGACCAAACGTAATGATCTCATTGGTCAGTGAGCACTGTTTGATTGACAGACAGGAAGAGCCCATTTTGGGAATTTCACTATGGAACATTCCGGATTTTTCTGTAAGCCTCGCCCACCTTTGGTTTGTGTACATTTCTCACAGTGCTTGAGACCGGGTTTGATCAATCTACTATGGTCACCTGACCAAACGTAATGATCTCATTGGTCAGTGAGCACTGTTTGATTGACAGACAGGAAGAGATTTTTCCATAAGCCCTGCCCACCTTTGTTTTGTGTACATTTCTCACAGTGCTTGTGAATGGCTTTAGCTGAGCTAACCTGGTCACCTGACCAGAATTCATGATCTCATTGGTCAGTTTGCACTGTTTGATTGACGGACAGGAAGAGTCCATTTTGGGAATTCAACTACGGAACATTTTGATTTTTCCATAAGCCCCGCCCACCTTTTGTTTGTGTACATTTTTCACAGTGCTTCCAACTGAGTTTGATTGAGGTCCGTGGTCACCTGACCAAAAGTCATGATCTAATTGGTCAATGCACACTCTTTGATTGGCAGTTAGGAAGGTTTTATAGTGGAGTGTTCAGTCCTAAATCCAACCAAAAACTTCAAAACCATTTGTAAGATTTTGTAGGATTTAGGCTCGTTCCCAATAAAAAAATCTGATCTCTTTGTGATAGGCTTCAGGTGCAGGCCTCGGCAGCTATTGACACCGTCTGCGTGACTATTGAGGACTACTACCGCGACTTCCTTCATCTCAAGAAAAACTTCTTTGGGCCTTTGGTGAGGCAGCTGGAAACGACGGTGGTGACCGAGTACATCAAGGCCTTGGTGGAAAAGTAAGATCAGTTGATTGAAACTCAATATTTCTTTTGACCTAGTTCTCACAAGTAATCACAAGTCCATCACAAATACTCACACGATACAATTCCTCACAAGTCCATCACAAGCCGTACACAAGTCCTTACAAGTCCTCACAAGTCCATCACAGGTCCTCACAAGTCTATCACAGGTCCTCACAAGTCCATCACAATCCTAGCAAGTCATCACAAGTCCTTACAAGTCCTTAGAAGTCCATCACAAGTCCTCACAAGTCCACCACATGTCCATCAAGTCCTCACACGTCCTCACAAGTCCACTACAAGTCCTCACAAGTCAATCGCAAGGCCTCACAAGCCCTCACAAGTCCATCACAAGTCTTTACAAGGCCATTATAAGTTATCGAAGTCCATCACAGCTCCATCAAGTCCTCACACATCCTCACAAGTCCTCACAAATCCATCACAAGTCCTCACAAATCCATCACAAGTCCTCACAAATCCATCACAAGTCCCCACAAATCCATCACAAGTCCATTACAAGTCCATTACAAGTCAATGACAAGTCCTCACAAGTCCATCACAGGTCCATTAAGTCCTCACACATCCTAACAAGGCCATTACAAGTCCTCACAAATCCATCACAAATCCGAAACAAGTCCTCACAAGTCCATCACAAGTTCACACAAGTCATTCACAGGTCATTGCAAGTCCATCACAAGCCATCACAAGTCCATCACAAGCTGTTACAGGTCCTCACAAGTCCATCACAAGTCCTCAATAAATCCACATGAAACCTCATAAGTCCATCACAATTAAGTCCTCAAAACAAAAGTTCAGAAAATTGACATCTAATCCAGTTTGTTGCGAGACGATAAACATGTTTTTTTTAAAATAGGAAAAAAATGTTGTTTAATTGAATGCAGGCGAATGACATTCCGAAGCTACGAAGAGCGTAAGACGGCGGCCGACAGAATGGTGAAGGAATCGGAGCAGATCGAGGCGCTCTTTGAGCGCATCCTGAAAAGAGAGGTACGTCTAAAACAAGACACGGCCAACCTAGTAAAGCTGGTCCCAGCGTAGTCAGAGTCCGAGCGCACAAAATTATCTTCAAGTGATTCAGGATGGCTATTTACTGGAAGTCTTTTCATGCATCTGGTCTACACAATGGGTGATTTTGCCCATTCGTGTGTGTTAGTCCATCTGCCTGTCCATTTAATTTGTACACCTTTGGAGTGCTGTGGCCTCGTGGTTAAGGGCACTGATTCGTGGTCAGTGGGTAAAGCTGCAGGTTGTGGGTTCGAGTCCTGGCGGGGTCATGGTGCGTGTGCCCTTGAGCAAGGCCCTTTGTCACTCATTGCTTCTCTCCACCCAGGAGTAAATGGGTACCTATGAGGGCAGTGATGGTTATTGTGATTGAATTAGCTTCCTTGCGCCTAACAGGCAGCATCGAGCTGTATACTCCCCAGGGAGCTGAGATGGTATATGGAATGTTTAATTGGCCCAATGATTAGGGGTAATAATAATGTAAAGCGCTTTGATCTTAGTTAAAAGCGCTATATAAGAACCTGTTATTATTATTATTATTACCTCTTGTATTTTAAATTTTAACTGGTATATCTGTATTTATGTAAAGCGCCTTGAGCGTCAATTTTTAACCTTGTGCTGTCATGCTGTATTGCATTAATGTGTTTGTAGGACTGTTCATCAGCCTGTCCATCCGTTTGTCTCATTCTTATTGTCTGTCTTGACAGTTTTGGCTGTCTTTTATCAACCAGAATGTGTGTCTTGTCTATGGTTATTCTGTTATCTGTCTGTTTTGTGTGTGTTTCCCACTGTTTGTGTAAGTCTTTTCTAAGTCTCTCTATCGTGGTCGTCTCGCTGTTGCTTTTCTGTGTCTGTCCGTTTTAACCTGCCTGTTTTAGACAACTTATTTCAATTGTTCACCTAGTTATTTTAAAGGTTTTTCTTGTATTTTGTTCTTAAATTTTAACTGGTCATTTTTATTTCTGTGAAGCGCCTTGAGCGTCAATTTTGACGGATTTGGCCCTATACAAGAATTAGATATTATTATTATTATTATTATTATTACGGGGTACTCCTATATGATTGCACTGCCCGACTCTCTTCACAAGTCTACAAGCAGTCTACAGTCACAAGTGACAGTCAGTCAGTCAGTCAATCAGTCAGTGACAGGTGTACGAAGAGGACACCAGCCTGGCCAGACACACAGGACCTTCAGTCCTCGAGGTCAGGGTCCTTTGTTCATTTGTTGGAAATGGGAAATGGCAAATATTTTGTCTATGGTAGAATGTTATATTAAAGCATATTACGGAGCAACAAAACACAAACACAAAGGCATTGACATTCACGACTGTATGAGTTTGAGCTTGGTGTAAATTATTTTCACACGCAAATAACATCATCATACATCGAGGACAGGAACCAAACCCCAGGAAATCTGATTATAAAACGTAAAACGTACAAAAAGAGCTGTTGCAAACAAAGAAAAAGGAAAGAGGAACGAAAGAAAATCCTCGATTTACACCTTAAACAAATGTGGGTGTAGGTGTGTGTGTTTTATGGCATACAGTGGTAGTTTCATAGGCCCTCAAATATTTTGTAGGCCCTCAAATTTTTTGCAGGCCTTCAAATTTTTTGTAGGCCCCAAACTTTTCTTATAGGCCCTAGGCACAGTGCCTACTGTACCTATTGGACAATCCGGGCCTGCGCCCTAGTTAAATTTAGCATTCCGTTTTAAGGAACTCAGTCGAGTTGAGTCCAATTTGTTGTTGGGTCATACTTTCGCTATCGTTATGTTGTTAATCTTATATAGTATGTTATATTAGAGCAACAAACAACGTCAACGGTGTATGTCTCTGGTGTAGCTGACTGGAGTTTACTGTTGTTTGTGGTTTATGGTGTAAATCGACACAATGCGGCACACATATCACGAATCGAGGACAGGAAACCAAATCGAGGACGCAATTATTAACGTAAACGGTACAAAAATGAGAGAGCTGTTGCAAACAAAGAAAAAGGAAAGAGGAACGAAAGAAAATCCTCGATTTACACCTTAAACAAATGTGGGTGTAGGTGTGTGTGTTTTATGGCATACAGTGGTAGTAGTTTTAGGCTCTCCTCAAATTTTTTGGCCCTCAATTTTTTTTTTTGAGCCTTCAAATTTTTTGTAGGCCCCAAACTTTTCTTATAGGCCCTAGGCACAGTGCCTACTGTACCTATTGGACAATCCGGGCCTGCGCCCTAGTTAAATTTAGCATTCCGTTTTAACAGTGTGGTTTCAAATATTCTCTGAATGTTTTTTTAGGAGAGATCTCCATGCGAAGTAATCCCAATGCTCGCCGAAGTCATCAAACTCATGGACACGTCGCTGCTCTCCCTGGAGATCTCGACGCTCGTCAACAAGTACGCGGACATCCGCACCGATCACCTCGTCAACTTGCTCGTCATGAGAGGTGACATGACGGTCTCCAACGCACGGCAGGTGAGTAGACCGGTTACCAGTGAATTTTGGCTGGTACCCGCCAGTCGCGGTGATGCATGCTGGTACAGGCTTGTTAGTTACCTTTTTTGAGATGTGGTGGACACAATACGGGGGCGCTACATTGCGTGGGTGAATCTTAGAAACAGCACCCTGCTACCGTGTCCGCCATTATTCAAAAAGGCAATTGTACTGCTAGTTTTTGAAAATGTGGCTTCATTTTGAGCTTCGGCTACGGGAGAGCGTAAGCCTTGCTTTCGGGCACCTCACCTCAATATAGATCCGCATTCAGCTACACGAACACCAACTCCTTTCTTCAAATCCTTGGAGACCTATTTTGGGAATATTTCAATGTAGTTTTCCACATAAATGCTTCTGAATGATTCTGACACTAGAAGTGGAGCCGAAGCTGTAAGCAAAACAAGGTTTCAAAAACACTGTCTCGTAACTTTTTTGTACAGATATTGCAAAGGATTGTGGGCCATCTCACCGAACTGCCGCACTGATAAGATTTATGCATGATTTATGTGATTGAAATTCAATCCCTGCATATATTAAGTTGATGTTTTTTTCTCCCTTTGTAGGCCATAGAAGACGTTTTGGGCGAGGACAGTACAAGAAAGAAGACTCCTAGAACTATCTTTTCACTTGTAAAGTAACTAGGCGTCCGTGTCTCTGTACGCAACTCCATTGAATAAAATATAACTCCAGTTGCATTTGTTCAACAAAAATGCCCCAAAACTTGAAACTGAATACACAGTCCGGAATCGAGGTCAAATTCTTGAATTAGGATGTTTAAGATTTGAAAGAAAAGTTTAGATAACCAGAAAATGAATATAAGAATGCATGCATGTAAACTGATAAATATCCAAAAAAAAATTAACTATTATTTCCATAAACAATTTTGGCTAATCTAGGAAGTATCCAATGTGCAATATATGTATTTAGTTTGTATTTGTTATTTTCGTTTTCTGTTTTGTAAAACATGACTACTAAGAAATAATTATCGACCCTGTGCTTGATAACGTAGTCATTTGCAAGCAGTGTAGTTAAAAATGTGAAGATTTTTAACAGTTGAATTTACAAAGAGTAAAGCTAAAATTGGCAGGTTTTTATTAATCTGTCTGTTATATACTTGGCTGTTATATACTTAATATCTGGCTGTTATTCCAAATAATCTGGACATTGTTTACCTTGTAAACAAATGTCAAAATTCATAATCATGTAAATAAATGACTTTGCATTTATACTAAAGAAAAAAAAAAAAAAAAAAAAAAAATGGTGGTGGAATTTTTTTTTATGAAGTTTTGCATGTAGCACTTTCAAAATAATAACGAAAACAACTCACATAGGGATGTACGTGAATTGTTTTCATTTTACTTGCCTTTTTTGGTGATCCGTGGACAGAACTTTAAAACGATGTTTGTGTTCAAAATTCCGTAACTTAAAAAGTACATGAGTGATTTGAATGATTCTTGTTCTATAAGAAAGCTTATTAATTGGGGTTTCATATCCTAGATTTGCAGAACTTCATTACAAAAGTGGTCCTGTTATTTGGGTTTCCCTTTTTTTGACTCGCCCTGTATAGGTCTATTTAGATGTCAAAAAAAAAATATATGTCAAAAAAATAAATACAACTACAGGGTTTCTAAAAAAAAAAAAACCCTTAAAGCGCCCTCTTTTTCACCGATTTAAAAAAAAAATCGCAAATGTCTATACATATTTAGAGAGTATAGTCCATTAGCTTTTCAACAACGAAAACATCTTTCCAATCGGCTAAATATTGAGTTACGGCCAATTCAAAATAAGTGTCAATTTTTCAATCTGTCCCCGGTCTCAATTGTCATTGTTTAGGAATGTAATTGATTGTGGGTGAGGGTAGTTTTGCTTTCTTTAATATTATAAAGTTTCTTTATTTGGTTCAGTTTATTTGTTTTTTTTTGCAACAATGGTCATTTATCCTTTTGGAAGGAATGGCAGTCCTAAAATTAAAAGAACTGTTTGATTAACTTCTTAGATGTTTACTTTAGGTTCGGGCCGTGTTCTTATTGCGGCAGTCAAAATATCAGTCGCCGTGAACAAAATGAAACAGCGGTACTTGATTTCAATTGGCCATAGCTCAATAAATATTTACCTGATTGGAAAGATGTTTTTTTGTTGTTGAAAAGCCAATGGACTATACTCTCTAAATATGTATAGATATTTGCGATGTATTTTTTTTTTAAACTGAAAAAGAGGGATTTTTGAGGGTTGGTTGAATTTTTTAGACACCCTGTATGTTAATCGTGAAATAAATTCACAAAAGGACATTTGATTATTCTTTTCTGTTTGTTTTTGTTTACTATTTTATTTTCGGGTAGAGCTTACAGTTGTATTGTTGTTTTCTCAGAATGGTAGAATTGTCAAATGCATTTATTTTAATGCATGTTGAGCTTTGGTCCTCGTAGACATACATGCCTAATGTTTTTAAGCTCTGGGGCATCTACGAGTAACTTTGGGGTCAGTCAGTCAGTCGGTCGCCGAAAAATTGACCCAAAGTATTTTACAAAAATGGAGCAAATAATGCCATGCCGTCGTCCCTTTATGCACTCTAAAGATTGTAACAATTCGTAAAGTTGCTTATGAAAAATGTGTAAATGGAGGCAAGATATGTGCAGTATTGTTATGGTCGCCTGGTATTTTCTGTAGTGGTTGGACGGTATCCAGAAGGAGGAAATGAAACTTGACGAAAAGTATGGTGTTCCATACTGTGCCAGCGGCGTCGCATTCGCCAGAGTTTATTGTGCACTCGCGCACTTGTTTTTACTCGCGGAACAAGAATGTTTATCGAGTTGCAGCCCAATATGTAAGAAAACCCCAGCATCATACATTCCTTAAAAATCGTCTCTTCCTGTCTGGTCGATAATCAAAACATGAAATAATACATCACGGTCTGAGAGGTAAACCCAGCCGCATAGCTTGTACTTTTATGTAAGGAAAAGTTCAATAGATTGAATGTGCTCAAAGTCGACAGTGAAACCTCCGATCTTCAGACTTGCACAAAATAACTTGTATTGATCGGAATTTAACCAAACGCAACAAAACGGTGAGACCGAGACGCCACTGATAAAAGAAGAATGCGCACCGTGCTCAACAAAAGGGATGGAGTGCCAAGATCAGATACAACTCTCCGTTATTAAAATCACTTCGGATGCAGCGGCGCCCGAGTATCGTATTGCACGACCTGAATGCTCCATAGTATCAAAACTTTGAAAATTGATACAAGATTCCCCTGTTGATATCCCCTTAGCACTGATATTGTACCTTTTGTGATCTGATGACACGGATGTTCATACGATATACAGGAATAAAAAACTCTGCCAGCACTGTCGTTTTGTGAAAACGATCTTCAAACTGGTAACCAATAACCTCTTCGGGTAACACGAGAAGTGCGTCTTTCTGTCGTCATTTTCCCGCCTTTTTTGTGTACAAGCCGTCATTTATGGCAGGAAAGAAAATGAAAATATCATTGGGCTGAAGTAACAATGTAGGAATTGTGATGCGTTTCGAGACAACAATAGGCAAAATTGCGGTTTTTATTTGCGATAGTTGTATTGTGAGTCACAGCGGGGGAAATATGTGCGCTGATGACGTCAGCGGCTATTGTGAATGCATTGTAATGAATGGTGATAGCATCGAAAATAATAAAATAATACAAGGCGTAAATGACACGCATCCTATTACGCACGGCAGAGTCTCGTACCAAAATTCTAATAATAGATCTAATTATGCCCTCGACAGAGAATTCCAGGAACTCAATTATGCGACGAAGAATCAAGTGATCAGATGACATGGAGCTCCAGTGATATGATCAGACCATGGAGGAAGGAACTTCCTCCACGATCAGACAGTCATTTTGTAAGCGGACACAGTTCAGGCGTGATGCACGTATACTGCTTATAGTCGGCAAGGGCGGATCCAGAGCATAATTTTAGGGGGGGGGGCAAACAACATTTGTGTCTCCCAAAAAGTGGGTCAAAAAATTACGGCGTGGGGTTCGGGGCCCGCTTAAGGGCCCCGACATTTTTTTTGGATTCTCGATGCTCTGTGGTGCGATCTGAGGCAATTTCTGACCACTTTAACCAATGTTTGTTGAGGAAAAGATGGTGGTGTACTCATTGCCTGCCTTTATTGCGACGTCACATAAAAAAAACCCAATTGGTTTCGGGTTTTTTTTGGGGGGGGGGCATGGCCCCCTTTGGCCCCCCTCCCCCTGGATCCGCCCTTGATAGTCGGTTTGAATTGGTATTTCATGGAAGATGCAAATGTCTTTATTTTTATTTATTTTTCAATGCGGATCATTTCACTCCACAGAATATGTGTTTAATTGTTGACGTACAGTTTCGTCACAACTTTCTGTCTTTTTGACATTATTAGTGAAAGTTAAATTTTCACAGCCCCTACGACAAAAGTACAAAAAGGCAAACTGTTCATAGGAAAATCGGTAAAATTGATGTAGGCTCTAATTTAACTTGCTTGTAATACCGGTACCACGAACAATATTATTATTGCTCATCATTGTGTTCATCATTTTGTATACCACCAACGTTATTCAAATAGCTGTTTTTAAGTCCAGACCCATGATTATGTGTTGACCAATCACAAGCGTGATTGTATCGGACGTGCAAGTGCACGTGCGTATGAAGCGCGCGTACCACGTGTACAGTGGGCGGGGCTTAACTTTGTACATCCGGGTAACTTACGCAGTGATATGCAAGTGGTTTCCTGCTTATCCATATAATAATATAAAGCCTTATGTCCGGTTCGTTAGTGACTTCGTCACACGCGCGCGCACCACTGATCACTAAAAAACGCCCAATTGGATAAACACTCAAGTTGCGTTAACTTCCGGTTCCAATAAATTATCTCCCATTATGTAGATCAATGGTTCCACGTTATTAATGTGCAGTGGGCGTGGTTAAACTGAAATGACGTCACACTAACGAGCCGGATAGAGCTGGTTACACGAGACCAGCGGCCATCATAAATTATGTGCCTTGAAAGTGCCGGATACCAACACGCACGATATTGGTGTCACTTTGACCTCGCAGGTCGCAGTTCATTCACGAACTTTTTATCACCTACATTAATGGGAAATCCTCCACTTTCCGGAGTACTGAGTGGACGCATTTGGTTCAGTTTTCAACAACTTCAAAACTTGCATTAATGTACTGTAGGCTACATAATGTACTAGAAGTCCATCTCAAACAGGTTTCACGTTTTCCTCGGCTACTCTGAAGTGGTCACCTGTATTTCTTGCATGCGACCGGAAACAGCTCAATTTAACGCTGGAATAAATCCACCTTAGTTTTCTGCAGTGACCCGGGACAAAAGCTGGCAGATACGTGGATACGTCCCGTTTCAAAATCCCCGCGGTCGCGGGACCCCAGTTTGCTGCGTTTGTGTTGAAAGTGGGCCGTGCACGTCACGCATTGCTGTTAAGTGCATATACAAGTGCATATACATTGTCAGCCTATGTCACCCACATTGAGGAACGGTAAGTTTTTACACATTTCGTACGAGCCTTTTTATTTCCTCAATGTAATACAATGAGCATGGGACGATCAACATATTTCCCTCGTAATGATGGTATTATCCTCGCATGACTGGCATAACTATGTTAACCACGCGTCGGACGATATCTTTTCACAATGGCTCTGTTTCTTAATTAATGCCAAACGGCATGAAAAAATGGGCAACATTTTCAAATAAAATATTTGGAATAGGGGATGTGTCCTCAGGCCTCATCCGACAAAAGTCAAAAAGCAAAAAGACTTTCTAAAAGTGATCACAACATTATGTGACTGTTAAGTTGTCAGTTGGTAGGGAAATGGGTGGGAGTCAGAAATAAAGACACGCCCCTCAAGATTAGCTTTGAAACCGTAGCAATGGTTCAAATTGTGGAATGTTCTAACTCACTGAGTACGACCAACGGTTAAGCTGCGACCACATGCATCGTGCATGGTCAACCACTTTTAAGGAAGGCATTCAGTTGCTGTGATGTGCACTCCATAGACCTTTGCCTCTCAAGCTAAACATGCCTGCTTGCACAATTCTAGCGTTGTCTCCTTCAGCGCAGTCATCCAATCGTTATTCCCCGGCCGTGACCGGAATGGTCAAAGTTCATTCAAGGACGGCCCCGCCCAACGCCCCTGGATGTTGCGGCCACCATGAATAAACGTCGCCGTGCGCCGTCGTTGTTTAATCCCCGGCGACGAGCTTTATGTCTGTGGTCCTAAATGACCGTAGAAAAAATCAATAATGTGGACCGATCGAGTTGCCCGGTTGAGTTTGCTAAATTGGCCCAGAACCGGCGGCTCAACAAGAGCACATATACTTCCCAAAACACCTCCAGGCATTCTGGATACAACATCATTTTTAAGAAAATGTACGTCAAAATCGTTGCGAGTTTCTAATTATTCTGACTTTTAATGAGGTTTTGAGGAGGTTCGATAAATTGGGCGAGTCTGCATCCTGATGATGTTCAGTAGTTGGAAACTGCATTTTTGCGAAAATGTTATTGCACTTGCAGTAGCGCGCAGTGGTTTGAGATAGATCGAGAGTGCATGCAGCAGGTGCAGTACAATTTGGGAAGATAATTTGGAAAATGATTGTAAATTATCCGTCAAAAGCACGAAAGTATTTCTCTTTGAGGGATTTTCCCGCTGATAAATTTCCAGGGTCATAAAAGCATTGAGAAATGTCTGCTAACGTGTGCGTGTTACGTTTGCGTGCGTGATGAACGGACGTGTCGCTATCATCAGACGATCGACCGCCAGGATTTTTTTCGCTTTGCATTGTGGGTAACCAAGAAGAAAGAGTGCGGTGCGCCATTGCTCTTTCCGTCGAACGGTGCGCGGAAACCGGCATGTGTCGAACCGACGCCGACTTTGCCAATTTTTTCTCTCATTTGTGAAATTGGGCCTCCAAATAGTCCATCAGGATTCTCCTAGTAACCCTTGGAAGCAGTGTGGTGTGCTTTTGGAGATTTACAGGTGAGTGAAAGGGGGAAATTTTGGGGTTGTTTTCGGGTCGGATGGGGCGGGAGCCGGCCGAATGCCGACCGACGCGCTGCGTCATGTGTCGTGCATTTTGTCCTCGCGACGGGACGAGTGCCAACATTCTTGGAAAACTTTCCCCCCTCAAATGACCCGATACAACTCAAATCCTTCATCTAGGGTAGCCTCTGTAAACTCCAGTGTGGTGTCGTGATAGTTTTGAGGGCGAGGTGTGGTTATTTCGGGCCGTATTTTGAGAGCTTGCAACCGGGAAGTTTTCAGCCAAAATTCGGTTGCCGGCATATGTATGGTGGTCGTGTTGGGACCCTTAGGCCCTGCAGCACAGGCACAGCGCCGAGTCTGCATGACGCGACATTCAATGTAAACCGATTGTCATTGTTACCCTGTGTATTCCTCTTTTATATTTCCCTTTTTTTGTGTGCAAAATAATACATGTAAAATGTTTAAGTATTTTTTTTTAGTTATTTCAATTTTAATGAATTTTGAACTCTCTGATTTTGACATGTTTTGACATGTGTATTGTGCCAAATTTAGTTGCATAACCATATACACACTTTCCAATCGATTTACCTGCCAACCAATTTATCATAATACATGTTTGATGTACTGTTTATTTATCAGGCACTTATCACTTTTTTTTAATGTCTGGTCAGGATAGGAATGTTAGGTCAGGAAAACAATAATTTTAACAGTGAGTGTTTTGTTTGTTTTGTTTACATGGTTTAGCAGACTATTTATGCAGCCCTTTTTTGAGGACAGGCATATGGCAGCACTTTTGTGAACTTTTCTTAAAATCAATGTCAAGCTCACAATCTGAAACAGTTACATGTTCTTCCAAATCGAATTTTAAATACCCAACTTAATGCAAATTTACCATGGCATTATTGACCATCACATATTCTGAGCAAAATTTTGATTTTGACCAATTTATTTTTTGCAGCAATAATGATGAAGTTCATTGAAAACAACTTTTTATGAGGTCATTGTTGTCATGTTAAACGTAGCGATTAGTCAAAGTAAAAATTAAAGGTAAATGTGCAAATGAATGAATGAGACTCTTAGCAAATGACTTAATGTGTGTTCTGTGGGGTTTTTTTTTCAGTCAAGTTTGCAAATTGATTTTAAACCACTTTGAATTTTTTCAGCACCAATTTCAGTTCCATCATGTACATACATGTACATGTATGTATTGCACTAGTCCGAAAATTTTGGACTCTCAATACTATGTATGAGATTCCCAAACGTTAAGGTATTGAAAACATGCAATACAAGAAAATAGACTGGTACCTGAAACAACCAATCCAACAACCCTTCAATCAACTGTGCCAAAAGAAACATCTGGCATGTCTGTTACTAGTCTAGCTATTTCTACACATTTCCCCATAATTAGCCACCAGACTAATGACACTGTCACTGAATGAAGAGGGCAGACTTTTCAAACAGTTGGACCATGGTTGGACATGTACCAGTCTAGTCTTTAGCCTCATTTTGAAATCGTTTGACTTCCCTCTCATGTGCAAAATAATGAAGAAAAGTCTCCTTTAAAAATTGAATTGAGTCTTTAAATTTGGTTGGTGAAATACTGAGGACCTTTTCTTTGCCCGTTGAAAATTTTGGAGAATTTTGCTAGCTAAAGAGTGAGTAATGTTTTGCATGTTTTTCAGCACTCAAGGTCCCAGTCTAGTGTTGAACATGTGCAGTGAACTGTATCACTTACATGTGCCTATTATTAATAATGCAGTCAGTAAATCCATTTGTGTACAATGCACAATGAAGAGTGGAATGAGATGACAATGACATTACCATCTACATTGTACTAAAGAGAGAGAGGTGCATGTTAAAGGGGCACTAAGTCCTGAAATCCCCGAAAATTTCATATTTTAGATCGTTTACTTCTAGAGTCCCCCAAAAAACCAGTTCTGCTTCCGATTACATGGCATTCGAAAATAGGGTAGGTATGGTAGGTAGGGATTTAAAAAAAAACAATTGGGGGGGGGGGGATTTTTTGTGTGTACGATTATATGGAGGCGTCTGCGTGTAGTTAAGGGTACCAGGTAGTAATTGATGGTTTTGGGTGTTTTTTCCCCCCTTACTTTCCCTTAAAAAAGTTAGGGTAGGGGCTGTCAGCATAGGGTACATGTAGGTAGGGAAATCGGAAGCAGAACTAATTTTTTTTTTTGTGGCCTTATCCTATTCCAAACATCTGGTTGAAGGGAAACCAACCTAATGTCTTACTGTTCCCGAGAAAAAAAAAAAAAAACAGTCAATGTACAATATACACGTTGTGTGTGTCACATAATTACACACAGCACCAATGCACAAATGTGGTTTCTTACACGTCCGCAAAAGGGGGAACACTTAACGGATGGAATCCTAACTAGCATGAACAGCCCGATTTTTGGGGTCGCAAAAGTGGACCCCGAAATTCGTTCTCGCACGAGTAACACAGAATAACACAAAAACACGCATTTTTTAAAGGACAGTTGTGTGGATGTTTATATCCTACTTTTAAATGTTCTTTCCGATTAACATCATTTCGTTCAAGGCGCGTTTTGTAGCCCAATTCGGCGTATTCCAGGACGTACATGTAGTGTCCCTTTAACATAACATCATCTAGTAACTGTAATGATGGATCCCACTCCTGACACCATGTAACGATGGATGCAATGCACTTCTAGATAACTGACACTGGGAGACTATGTGTGTGTGTATCCAAGATGGCTGTGTACTTGACACAGTTACGGCCCGTCAATAGAGGGCGGTATATACATTTAACAGACCTCATGATACGTTCATTACAGTAACCATTCACAAAGACATCTTCTTGGTGAAGTACTTCCGTGTAGCATAAAGCAGACGTGAAGCAGTAAACACAAAGTAATTTGTGTCTTTTGTTTTCCTTTCGTTCAGATTGTTTGACCCCTGCACTTGTAACCATCACCATGACCGACATGGGTGTTCACGACACCCAAGCCGACATTGCTAAGGGCCAGGAGGGACCGGACACCCAAGCCAAACAGCCGGACGTCACGGTCCTTCACCCACCCATGAACCCCGCCCGGCACGGCATCCAACAGATCGTGGACTGCTTCCGATTCGGCACTCCCTTTCTGAAACAGCTGATCCTACAAGAAGCAGATGTGATATACGAGTGTCGCGTCTGCCGCAGCTTGTTCCGTGGCCTGTTGAACTTTGTCGAGCACAAGAAGTGCTTCTGTGTTGAGCGTGTCAGTTCAGACATTAATCTTGTGGGGAAACGGCAGAACACCGATGCAAGAGAATATGGGATTTCCAACGAAGAAGCAGCTAGCATCTTATCTTGGGGTGCACCTGCAGCGAAAAAAGACATCCGGAAAAAAGCTGAGAGTGCATCATCTAAAGGTGAAACCTCCAAGGTGTCCAGCGCGGAAGATGTATACGATGATGACGAAAATGACAAATTTGTTATGCTTCGTCCGATCCCAACTACCTCAAAAGCTGTCGAACAGCAAGTAGTCAGGCCTGAACAAATCCTTCACGAGGAGCAAATCAATAGACTAAGTGCTTTCAAGTCTCTGAGAGATCAAGGCGAAGACACTTCGAAAATTGTCGGCGAGATAACCATTCGCCAAGCGGCCAAAGCAGGGAGAGTCGCTGTTCCAACGTCTGTGGATAAACGAGAAACTCTCCACACTTTACTCAAGACAGTGAACTCAACTTTTTACGTTGAGAAAGGTGCATCCCCTCCGTCAGACATGAGTGGGAAGAAAGACACATTGAGAGTGGATGTGGACACCCCCAAATCTGCCATCAGCCCGACAGCCTCTCGAACAAGTGTTTCCCCACGTGTTCCTCAATCAGACAAGAAGGCTAGTAGTGTCTCCCCAAGACAGAAGAAGGCTGCGACAACGCCTCGTCCATCTGCACAGCAGCTATCTTCTAGAAACATATGCAAAGTCTGCAAGAAGAAGTGCAAGAACTGGACGGCTCTTGCGTGGCACATGAGGATCCACAAAAAGCCTTTGTTCAAGTGCCCTCTATGCCAGTACCGCAGTCCATCAGTTTACAATGTTCGCCGTCACATCCAGGCGTTGCACAACTTGTCCACGGATCGTGTGGATGAGCTCTTGAGTCGCAAGATCGAAGAGAAGGGATCGGAAGTCAGCGCTGAAAGCAAGAGTGCACAGAACAATAACGACAGTAGCTCCCCGCCGGCTTGCGACATCTGCTTCAAGACATTTGCAAACCGACGGAATGTGGCTCGTCACAAGGTGATCCATGAGCGGGAGAAGTTGCAGGCAGAGGGGAAGTACACGCCAGCATCTAACGCCACCCAGGAGGAAATCGCACGAGGGAAGGTGATGCAGACCATGGATGAGAAGAACATGCGTTGCCGTCGATGCCACAAGCAGCTTTCAACTGTCCGCCGATTGCAGCAGCACTGCTGCAACCACTTTGGCTACAATCGCTACCGATGCCGCATGTGTCCTTACGAGAATAACGACTACACGCAAATGCGCCGTCACATGATGGGCAAACATGGCCGGCAGTTCCGTACCATCCAGCAAATCTCGGAGGCCATCAAGTCCATGAAGGTTGGAGTCTGGATCAATCTGACTCAGAATCAAAACTCGGAGGACGCTGACACTAAAAAGGCAAGCACCTCAACGAGCAAAGCATCAAAATCGGAAGACAAGAATCCGAAACAAGGAGCTTCAACAAGCAAAGCTGGAAGCTCTACCCCCAAACAGGGCACTACGGCAACAAAGCAGACTCCTTCAACTGCAAAAGTAACTAGCTCTGCGGTGGAAAAAGTCAGTAACAAAGGAATAGAGGATGGGAAAGCCAGCGTATCCTCATCGCCAGTGAAAGTGAAGACAGAGTCTGAACCCAAGAAGGTCGCAGAAAGCCCTTCAAAGGATGTACCTTCTTCTTCGTCAGCCAGCTCACCAGGAACCTCCAGGAGATCTTTAGTGGATACTGTCGCAGCAGGAAAGGAGCGAGAGACACCCATGCGCCAGGCAAGACTGAATCATCGTAGCGTGTCCCCAAAAGGACCTCAGGAGAAGGAAGAGGAAGAAGATAAAGCCCTGCTTCAGATGATGATGGACAAGAAGAACATGAAGTGTCTCAAGTGTAAGAAGCGCTTTCAGTACCACAGCTCCTTGCTGCGACACACCCGCATCCACCTCTTGGAGGAATCCTCCTCATCGGAGCAGGGAGGAACCAAGAAGAACCGCGAGTCTGCCTCCAAGAAAGCCCAAGCCATCAAGAGCCTGATCAACCCGAGTCAGCTGCGATGCCTCAAGTGTCGCAAACGCTTCACCAGCATGAGCACCCTCAAGCAGCACGTCGGCCGCCATCTCGGATACAACACCTTCAAGTGTCGTTACTGCGGATACTTGTCGCATAACTACTCGTGGTTCAAGAACCACCTGATCATCAAGCATTCTAATCATGTTGACAATGCTAGTGATCTTGGTCAGCTTATAGGCAGCATGAAGACCAAATGAATTTACTGAATTTTTTTCCAAGCAAATATTTTGCTCTGGCAGTGCTTGGTTATTTTCAAATTCATAAGTTTGGTCAAACAAAAAAACAATCATCAAGCTTGTCGGTGTAAAAAGGCAAAGTGTAAAAAGGACGGAATTTGTTTTCTGTCAAAAAATATATTATTGTACATAAAAAGAGTTACTGTCAGATTCACTTCATACTCACCTGTGAATGACTCATATATTTTTAAATGGTTATTCATGACCCAATTTTAGCATGTACATTGTACATATCCCTTTTCTACAATTTGTTAGCCTTACCCTCCTAAAAACAATCAAATAGAAAAATCAAAATCACCAAAAAAACTTGATAAGCATTGAAATAGGTCTCTTTCAAATAACGTCATTTCCTACAGACCATCCACGTGCATCGGCATTTTGAGCGTCAACTTGCATAACGTGCATCGGCTGCGTTGTATTTCAAACACATTTTGAGCAACAAGCCGGCGTGTTTGGAACATTTTCAACACTGCGCAATGCGTGCTGGATTGCGTAAACTACGCAATTGCAGTTCTCCTACAGAGATGGCCGTCATTGAGCGAGCCCTATAGGTCTTGTAGACATAATTTCTATGTGATTTATCTGTGTATCTTTAAACAGTGCCCAATAATATCACAAATTACCACTTCTACTTTTTTTCTCAGTGGGTTTGTCAGTGAAATGTTTCATGTTGAAAATTTAATCAAGGGAAACATGCACAGTGTGTTTGAAGTTGTGAAGTGTATGCTGATTGTTTATCTTGAAATTATATGCGAGACAAAAAAAAAAATGATTTTAATGTACTTAAAAATTTTTTCTACCTGATCACTGAGACTGATTTTTTTAAAATCTGGTTTGTACGGTTCAAAGCCAAAATGATATTTGTGGCCGCTGCATGTATTGTGTCGCCTAAGGCCAAAAAAAGAAGTCTCCGGTTTCTGGTATGGAGTTTGCCCAAAAAGTGGTGCGGCGACGCGGCCTTTTTTTTTTTTTACCGTTTTTTTTTTCCTTCAAATGTCGGCTGATGGCTGCAAATGGTGCCTGACTAAACTTAGTGCAAATATATGGGAGTCCAGAGAGGCCACATAAAGCTTATTCTCGATCATAACCCCATCTAAAAACACGTTAAAATTTTGCAGCAGCAGGATTCCAGTCAAACCAGTGAGTTTGGCGGTTTTGAGACATCATCTTTTATTGAAAAAAAACTTTTTCATTTTGCCGACGCGCATGGTTACGGCAACGCGCGCGCATACCAGAAACCGGAGACTTTTTTTTTTGGCCTAAAGGAAGTTTTGAGAGACACTAACCAGTCCTAAATTCTGTATGACCATTCCGTAAACCCGTATGTTAAAGTTTTGAAAAAAATGTATAACTTCTACATGCCTTCATGGATTTTGATGAAACTTGGATGCAGTGACCCTTGGGTGGGAAGACATACTTCTTCATCGGCTTACTGAGGTCAAAGGTCATGTAGGGGCCATTAGAGGTCATTCAAATATGCTTCAAATGTTTCTCTTTGTCTACAGAATTTGATGGATTTTAATGTTGCTTGGATGGAGTGATCCTTGGATGGAAATTCATCGTAACTCTTCTGAAAATGTAGGTCAAAGACCATCTAGGGGTCATTTGAGGTTGTTTAAAAATGCAAAAAACTTGACTTTTTTTTAAGAGCGCAAAACATATAGGGATTGACCGCGGAAATAGGTGATACATTGTCGCGCCAGTGCAACAAGGTCGTAACTCCATTCTGCAACAAAGACGTATCTCGCGCAAGACGCTCCGTGCAACAAGGTCGTACTTGACGTCGATATCATTGACTTTGTGTGTACATCCGGGTTGTTTTAAGTGAGATGCGACCTTTTGACATTCTGAAACTCGCGTTTCACAGACGGCCCATTTTAGGAGATATGACCTTGTTGCGCGGACACGACGAAATGCAGTCCATGGAACAGTTGTACATGTATGTTTTACAATCAATTTGAACAGCATGTTCTTTTCAGCATGTTCTTTTCAACTTCAGGAAACTTCCTACCAGTGTTTTAGTAGAGTCTATCACAAGTCCATCACAGGTTCAGTCGCAAGTAACAGGCGATGAACAATATAACAAAGAAATGGTTCAATTTAAAGTCTGAGTCCATCATTTGCAGCTATCCAAAAAGTAACTGGCGTAATTATTGTTGAAAAACATACTTGGTTGAAAGATAGTAAGGGGACTAAACTCCCTGTGAAATTATTCTTTATGGCAAGCTGTCATTTTGAAGAAATCAACGAAAGAAGGCCTTTCCAACGGTGCTTCTTAAGACGCACCGTAGGAAATTCAAACTAGTAGTTCGTTTTGTTATTCGGCGAAGCGCGCGCAAACATTGGCACGACGCACACGCGCGCGGTTGCTATAATTCGTCGGATCAGTGCGCGACATCGCGTAGCTGCAATCGGCTCAGTGAGAACGTGTCTCGGACGCTGAATTCAGGCCCAATTCAAAACATGATTCAGCAACTTTTGATTTGAAATCGAGATCCTAGAATGTTGTTTTTCTCGAAAAATGCAGCTGAAGCTGAGCTGAAACTTCATCAGATTGGTTGTTCAGCATCCTTCTTCAGATATTGAGCACTTTTGTTGCTTCAAACGAACAAAATGCACAAATTACAAATGATGGACTATGTCTTTAATGGCTTTTGACTTGAGACTGGATGAGTTGTAAGTTATGTCGACTTGTGATGGACTCAAGTATAACACTTCTTTGACCTGTACTACTGTAGCTTTATACTCCATGATTGGAAATTGGAAATCTCTTCGCTAGTTCTTCTGACAACCACACATACTCATGAAGGATATTATCACTGCTTTTCTCATGTAGACGATAGATAAAAAAAAGAGTTTTATTTTTTAATATGCGGTGCAATTTGCTGTGAAAATCTTGCTTGAAAAATGATAGTTTTGACTTCACTATTTTTTGTACAAAAAACCTGCTGAGTCACTGTACATATATGTACAAAATATGTATCTTTGTTTTGTTAAAATGAAATTGTGGACAGTGGTATTTCAGTTTTACAATGTAAAAACAGTGTTTTATTTTTGAAGGAATAAGTGAGTGAAAGAATTGTTTCTTTTGTAAAGTTTTACTTATTTTGCACCAGAATCACAACTATTGAAAGGAACTCAGTTAAAGAATTAACAAAGGTGATTTGGCTTTGAATTTAAGGAATTGCATATTTACAAATATAATTATTATACTCAACTATCAGTTGGTTTTGGGAAGAACTCTTAAGACGGTTATTCTTACTGGAGTTGAAAAGAGGGAACAGCCTTAGCAACTGAGATTTCATTGGCTGGGAGCCAGGATGAGTTTTCCTTCTCTGTGTTGTGATTGGCTGAGCTCACAGAATGTATTGCACCCTCTATTAAAGTGCACATTCATGAATATTTAAATTTAATTCATGAATTTATATTTAATTCATGAATATTTCAATTGCACTTGAATATTTAAATTAAATGCACTCGCCAGTGTCTGATTTCAATCCAGCGAATGAAGGCAATAAGCCATTTGCGAAGAACCTAAATACCCTTCGCGAGTTAAATTTGAAATAACATCTGGTACACTGACTTGCTCATAATGCTTGGCACGTTTTAACTTTTAATTCTCCAGACCAAAGGCACTGTTGTTATAATCACATGATTCGGGGCAAGCTCTTGCATAGTTACCTAAGAGACGCTCAGCATCAATACATCGATCACAATGGGTGAGAATGGCACAAAGACACCAGACCATTCCAAAGCTGGGGGTTGCCACCTAAGGCTTGCCCCGAATCACATGATATCGACAGTCTCTTTGGCCTGGCGAATTCAAGGTTAAAATGTGCTAAGCATTTGAGCAAGTCTGTGTACCAGATGTTTATTCAAGTTTAATTCGCAAGTGATTTATTACATGTATTGACAAAGTTCCCAAGTTGTATGAATAGCGCCCTCGTGTGTTGAATGTAATGTTGCTTCAATGATATGAAATTTTATTAACCATGAATATTAATTGTGAGTTAATAGATTAATTGTGAGTTTCCTTTTAGCTTATTGTCGCACATATGAATCCCTCAATTTTGCAATAAAATTAGATTTACAGAAAAAAAATGGCTGTCATTTCAAAAACAATAGAAAAGTTATAGAATGCATCTTTATATTATACGAATGAAGTAAAATTTATTTCAGAGATTTTGACATTTTGCAGAGAAATGATGTTGATTTTATCCGATTGCGTATTGGACTAGCTATGGTCATGTGACACATTGAGACTGGTAACTTAGATTTCAGAAGAATCCTTAAGCATTGTTTTAGCTTCAGGGTACTAGATAATGCTGTTGCATGAGATGTAGATTTATTTAGCGGAGTATACGAAATAGTTCCAAGGAAAAATCCTACAAATTTATATTATTGCCTGTTGAATTTGCCATTATAATATACCGTAGAATTATACCCTTGTTTACTTTCGTGTATTGCGAAGAAAATATCGTCTAATACATAAAATATAAATATTCACCCTAGTACCGAAGAGCCTAACCATTTGTTTTTGCATTTAAAAAAAAAAGTTTGCAATTTAGTAATTACAAGCAAATTTCAATATTAAATAGTAAATTTCTCTATATTCTGCCATAATTTTGATTGAGTGTGAATTATTCTTGTTCAGCTATTAAAGTTACTATTATTAATTATGTAGATGATGAACAGATTTTGTATTTTTCCTCCCCCAAAAAGCGAGTATTGAATGTTTTCATATTTGACTGCATGCTATAGACTACAGAGAGTACAATTTAATAAGATATAACCAAAGAAGCAGATAAAAGTTTCCTTCAATGTGAATATTTGTGATATATTCTCTCATTCTTCAAACAGTGAACAATTCAATATTCAGACATGTATTATCTCTGTATATTCCATCTGTATTTGGAATAAAAGTTTTAAGAAAAAAAAAATGTGCTGTAGTGTTTTGTTTTGTTTTGATTACGTAACATGCCCTTTCTGAGATTTATCAGAATTGACCTATCGCGTTAGAATCGCGTCAACGCAGCTTGTGAAATACTGTCAAATTGCATCATATACCAATGGACGTGCAACGGGCACAGTCTGAGACGAACAAAACTAAGTGTACAAAAACTCCATAGGGTTGTCTAAGGGGCATGGCTAGCTCGCAAATGTGACCAGCTCCACAAAAAAGGGTATTAAGTCGCTCTGAGCATTATTGTGAAATGGCCTGCTCAACATTGAGCGGGTGAAGATTGTGTCAAACTGTGATTTTCATTTTTTGTTATGAATGACATCTCTGATACCTACAGTTTCAGGTTTCATTCACAGAAATGTTATTTTTGGTAAAAAAAAGTGGGGAAAACAACCATTTTGTGTGCATCGCTCTGTTGTTCTACAACAAAGTCATCTATTTCAAAGCCTGTTTTCTCAGTTGTGTAATTTGAACTCCAAGGAAGTAATTAATATGCAAATACGTCATATCTCCAGAACGGGAGGGGCTATGGAGCTCAATTATATACCAAATGAAAGCTTACATTGTGGGCTTTCCAACCATGTATATAACTCAATTTCACTTTTTTGCGACATAATACCCTTTTTTGTGGAGCCCGTCACAAAACGGCGATAGGTCAATTGTTAAGATTTGATAAATGTTTGTAAAAATGAACTCGTACAAGAGAACATACAACATGCCGGGTAACAATCTTTTATTAAAACCTTAATTTCATCTGCTCACATACTTAAACATGGATGTTATCATATTCACAATACACTTATTACTGTTTTAACAGGTAGGGTGTAAAAAGGGCTATTCAAACCTACAATTCTTTAAACTTGCATTACAATATTTTTCAAAAGAGCCATCTTGCCAATAAAATGTAATCTTGTAGAATAACAGATCGCATGCCCGCAATGGGGTTAACTTGTATAGAACTTCTTCAAAGGTTAGGAGAATCTTTCAAATCTGAGATCACCAAAGCATCTTTAACCTAGTCTATATTTGATGGTGTTATTATTCATATTAAAATAACATTCGTAAATAACTCAGACAGTTTAGCCATTCCTATTGGTCGAGAGCCCGTCACGTGGCGGGTCTTAAACGCATGATAAAGACATGGCTAGCTGGTCTTAAACACTTTTCCAGTGTCACATAAAATGTGGACTCCTAAAATTCCAGTGCCTCTTACCATTTCATTGGTTGAACGTTCACAATCCTCACGTAGGCATGCGCAACACTACCAGCGAGTCAGAATTTTATAGTTCTAAATTCAAAACGCAACGCCCCAGGTGCGTTCTGTGCGACATCGCGCAGAACATGTTACGCGCGCGTCAACCTCCATAAAAGGGTTGTTTACATCTTACTCGCCAGCTGAACACTCCATTATTTTGCTAGAGGGATGTCTCAAAAAGCATGAAGTGAACTTGTTGAACAAAATTGGGATTTATTGAATGAATTATTTGATTTTTTTTTACCGAAAAGGTATTTATGACCCGGCTCGGGTAATTATCAGCACCCAGACTCTAAGCGGTCTTAAACAGAGTGATTAAAACCTCCGGAGCACTCATTTATTCCCTTATTACGTGTACTAGACACCATCTATAAATTACTCTCCGCAATCAACCATGCACCATCTATTGCCGACATACATACTCATGATGATGCCTACATAGTACAAAAAAATACTGTGTGGCACTAAAAACAAGAAGTTATATATTACTGAAAGACAATTCAACAGTATTAAGACTAATACATGTATGTAAATTTATCTTACAATTTGGAATACTCATTACAGGCATGAGAATCTTCCTGTTTAAACCGGAATTCCTGTTTTTTTTGGTTGCCCAATTGTGTTTTTATTTATTTTTCAGCCTGTTTTGGGGCTTTTTTGCCTGATTTCACATCTTTTCTCCTGTTTTTCTACAAGTTTCCTGGGTTTTTTTTCCATTGAAATTCATTCTCATGCCTGTCATTAAAGTCTAAATCAGCTTACAACACGAGCAAAATTGGGGTGACGGTGTTAAGGGTTTTAATAATAAAGTGATTATTCTTACAATTTTATGCTTCCACATTCCAATTTTTCTCTTTTTTAAAGTATAGACTGTATAAAATAGGACACAAAAAAAGTGTTTGTAGGGTTTACGCTTTTTGACTGTTTTTCAACTTCTCAGTTGTTTTCATGCTAACCAAGATAGTAACAGTTGTTTTCATGCTAACCAAGATAGTAAGCCTCTCTGTTACTGATGACGTCACACTTTGTTTACATGTGTGCTTTCTTAAGGGAGCCTGGTGGGGACGACTGTTTTGTAGCCCCATAAACAAAGTGCACAAGTAAAGAAAGTGTGACGTCATCGGTACAGAGGCTTATTTGGTGAGTTTTTTTTTTGTCTAAACACCATACCGACTTTGCAACAACCTTCGCCTGCAACATCATGTCCTGAACCAATAAAAAACCAACATCTGAACATTGATTGCACACTGAATAATAGGCATTTTGAAGGTGACTCTTTGCAGTAAACATCTTAACAACTTTGAGAACTTATCCAAAAATTATGGTATTGACCTTTAATCAATCACAATTAGCAGTATTAAAGGGAATATACAACATTTGCAAACATCGAAAAATAAAACTACATGTACCAAGTTTTTATAAAATACCTTACTAGGATGTTGGGGAATGACAGTCTAAAGCATCCTGTAAAATTATGACATCTGGTGTGTAGTCCTTTTCAAGAAAATGGTATTTTTGTGTACATTTCCAACGGTGGTCGGCCGACCACCGTTGGAAAAACCTAACTATCTAAAGTCCAAATTTACCATATTCTTCAGTCCAAATTTTGTTTGCTATTGGTTTCATGTTCATGAATGGGTGCAGGCCAGCTAGACTGGTTCCCTAATACCATACTCTTTTCCGGCATCTGTAAATTGATCCAATTCATCTTCACTGGAGTCAGGGAACCAGACAACTATTTTTCAACTTCTGCTCCAAATTTACCATTTTTTTCCAGGCCAAATTTTGTTTGCTATTGGTTACATGTTCATGAAAGGGTGCAGACCAGCATCTATAAATTGATCCATTTCATCTTTAGTGGAGTCAGGGGGAACTAGACTACTTGAACATTTTGGTTTTCTTGGTTTTTCCACCATTTTCGAACACAAAACTTCAAACAAAAGAGTGTGGCAATAATTGATTTATAATACTAACCCCTCAAATCGTTCATTTCTGAAAATTACAGCAAAAGCCAGTGATGTACATTCCCTTTAAAGAGATTTTAATTTAACTTTATCTTCCCACAGAACTGCCAATGCAGGGAGCCAGTGACAGTGTGCACATTACAGTATCTGAAAGTGATGGTAACCGACAGGCCATCTTGAAAACCATGTGATCTGCACCGCTCACCGGACAAAAGGTAAACCTTGCATTTCACCTTTGACCCTAGTTGACCTTTGACGTCAGAGAGTTAAGACCGATCCAAAAAATCATGAGAACGAACACCACCTAGAGGAATTACTGTTAAAATAACTCCGATTTCAACACAATGTGTAAACGCTTTCATTAAACAAATATCCCAATACAAGGGCCAACATAACAAGCTATCAAGAAATAAATACTTTTTTTATTCTACTGGCTTGAAAATATTTGGTACTAAAAGTCAACATTTCTCAGTCAACTCCATCGAGTAAAAGTTCAAACGTGCATTTGTTTAGCCCCCCCCGCCAAAGGCTCCGGTTTCTGGTCTGCGCACGCGTCGCCGTAGCCATGTGCGTCGGCAAAATTTAAAAAAAAAAAAAATTCAATGTAAGATGATGTCTCGAAACCACCAAACTCACTAGTTTGACTGGAATCCTGCTGCTGCACAATTTAAACATGTTTTTAGATGGGGTTACGATTGAGTATAAGCTTTATGTGGCCTCTCTGGGTTCCCATACATTTCGCACTCAATTAAGTTGGGCACCATTTACAGTCATCAGCCGACATTTGAAGGAAAAAAACAAGTAAAAAAAACTTTTGGGGTAAGCTCCATACCAGAAACCGAAGAGTTTTTTGGGGGCCTTACTTTCAATGAGCATTACGTGCTATCAGAGAACCATTAAAATGTTTCAAATAAATACCCAAAAAATTATGTTACAATTAAATACCCCAAATATTTTACAATGAATGTTTTTAAAATGTTGAACATTAAGCTTCCTACATCCATATAAAAACTGATAAAAAAAGTTAAATACCGAATAAAAGGAACTAATAGTACAGATTTCCCGATTTATCCCTGCAAAAAATTAAGTAAACAGCTAAGAATGTGATACGGTAGTTACCAAATATGCATTGTTGAGGTGTATGAAATATAAACTGATATTTTTTGTGGTACACTTCAGATCAACAGCAGTCTAGTTAGCACACGGTCTCTGTTTATAACACAAAATGATTACTGTTCATTTCACTTAAAGGTAGAGTATATCATTTGTCATATGTGCATTTTTTTTTCATTTGAAGCAACAAAAGTGCTCAGAATCTAAAGAAGGGTGCTTAACAACTAACCTGATGAATTCTAGCTCAGTGAATGCTGTATATTCCGAGAAAACAATACTCTAAGATCTGGGTTTCAATTCAAAAGTTGCCGAATCATGTTTTGAATTGTACCCGAAATCGGCGTCCGGGATACGTTCTCATTCAGCCGATTGCAGCTACGCGATGTCACACACTGAACCGACGAGTGTTTCATGTTAACACTTGGGCGCACCCATTCACGGCTTCGCCGAATTAAAAACAAACTAGATGTACTAACGTAAATTTCCAAAAATGCTTCATTAGACGCATCTTTCGAAATCATCTTCTTTTGTTGTTTTCTTCAAAATGACAGCATGCCACTAAGAATCGTTTCACAGGGAGTTTAGTGCCATTACTATCTTTAAACCAAGTAAGCTTTTCAACAATAATTTTGTCAGTTACTTTTTGAATACCGGTAGCTGCAAATGACCTACTCTACCTTTAAGGTTTTTTTTAAAAAACAACACATGAAATAAATCGCTCTTTACTGAACCATGATCATCATACTTCAAGACACAAATAAATACTTCAGTCTACAAGGAGATAATAAAAACGTTTTCATAAAATAAATCGAGGAATAAAAAAAATTGAAATCTGCTTGTGCATATTGTGCATACTCACTCCAAGCGCAAAACAAGAAAATGACGTGAAGTTATAATTGTGTTTACAGAAACGTATTTAGGGGGGCAGATTTTTAACAAAATTCATCTTTTGGCATTCTCGAGGTAAAATTTTAGCATGCATGTAAGAAAAAAGGACTTGATGTATTAAAATCAACATATGCATTGATAAAATGGATGTACTTTGTAAAAGGAATGATTTAAGTACGCTCACACCAATCGTGCAATAAAAAAACCTTACCTTGTAACTTTATCAATACAGCACCTGAAAAAAAAAAAAAACAACTAAAAACCAAAGCAACAATATGAGGTCGTATTAACTGTGCGAGAAACTTTTTTCACACTAAGCACACACATTTTAAAGGGAATTGACCAGAAATCTTTTGGGATATCAGAGCCAATAACTTGCCGTTACGATTCGAAAAGATGAAAATAAACGGACGGAAAAAAGTTTCTCTCTTGAGAGAGGCCAAGACCTGGAAGCAACTTGCTTGGAATTCGTATGATGTAGTATGATGATGAAATCACAGGGAAATTTTTCAACCAATTTTAGTTTACTTAGGCCAAAAAAAAAATAGTTGGTCTCTGGTCAGACCGAAGTTCCGGAATTGATGCAGCGACACATTTTTTTTTGTTTTTTGGTGGCTTTTTTTTTTTTTTTCAAGCTTGTATTGTACAGACAAGGTAGGCACTATTTTGTTTTTTTGTGTCCTCATTATACATTGGTGTCCTCCATAATTTGCCTTGGTGCCCTTTATCATTTGCCTTGGTGCAATTTCCCCATTCCTTGGTGCGCCTTGGTACAAAAATTTGAGGAGGCGCGGCAATAGAGGGCGCTGTTGTAGCTTTCGTGTTAATTTGAAGAAAAAAAAAGGTTGACGCGCATGATTAAAATCGATGCGCGCGCTGACCAGAGTATTTTTTTTTTTTGGCCTTAGTTCTAATTTTTTTTTGCTGAAACAAACCTTTCCCGGTTCACATCACATTGGTTCCAAAATGTAAATGCATGACAGCAGCTGGTTACCAGCTTTGTGTAAAATTGAACCTTTTTACACATGCTATTGGTAATTTTTGAAGCGGAAAGTATATTGGCTCTGATGTGGTTTCCCTGTTGGCTTAATTACATAAAATTTAACCTTTGTTTAATTACTCCACCAAAAGGGTATATATTTTGTTGTTAATAAGCTAAAATCAGAGAACGATTTGTGCAATGCATGCTGGGAAGATTACAAAAATCAGGGGTTGTGCACTGTTGCTGATTCATGGAGCGACTCTTGTGCGGCTGAAGTGGAGACTAGTTTGCTTGTTGATACACAATAACGTCACGCAGTGGTTGGTTATAGTCACACACATCACAACAGTCGTGCATTGTATAAAGGTGCTACGGGTAACTCGCTAACTCAGGAGAAATCGGTTTTGTCATCAAATCGTGGTAACTACGCCCTCTGTTGCCTGATATTGTCCAGTCAATATCACCTTGTATTGCTCGGTAACTAGCGCTACTATCATCACTTGTAATTCAGTGTCTGGCGCCCTCTATCATCAAGTACTGCCAAGTGACTAGCGCCCTCTATCGTCTCACGCAGTTGGGTGTCTGGCGCCCTCTATCAGCCCATGTTGTCCAGCACGGTCTGTGCCAGTTGCTGTATCTGCAGCGGCAGCGACGGTCTCTGCTGCATTCCCTCGAGTAAGCGTGGGATCGCACTCTCCCCGAACGCGGTGCGGAACGTGGCATCTGGCGAGAGAAAAAAAGCACAAGTATGCATAAACAGCCCATAACCAAAGGGATCCTCGGGTTTCTTAGGAAGACACTCCTTCAGTGGATCAAGATTATGCACAATTGATCTATTGCCGTTTGCGATTAGCCAAGGCCCTTAGACAACCCTATGGAATTTCTGTACACCAAGTTTTGTTTGTCTCAGATTTTGCGAGTTCCGCGTCCAATTGTATATCATGTAATTGGACAATATTTCACAAGCTGCGTTGACGCGATTCTAACGTGATAGGTCAATTCCCATGGAAGGCTGCATCAGAATCATTCATAGTATTTTGGGGGGCTAATCATCCTTACTGGCAGCTGAGAAGCTGAATTGCAAACGTGGTCGAGCCGCAGGCATGTAAAGGCGCCTTAGGCAGCCGCCATACGACCCATGTATGACCACGGAGCACAGCAAGATATCAAAAGTGTTTGATTTTTGCGGAGGGAGGAAAACTGGAGAGCCTGAAGAAAACCCCTGTGGCACAGGAGAGAACCAACGCACAACTCTACTCACATATGGTCCGAGCCGGGAATCGAACCCGGGCCACAGTGGTGAGAGGCGAGCGCTTTACGCACTAGCCACCCATGCCACCAGTTTGGTTATGGCTTGTAATTTCACACATGCGACTATGGAAGCAGCTGGCGCCATTTCCCATAGAGACGTGTGTGACTGCTAGTCATAGCCAAATAATTCCGATGCAGCCTATGACACTGGTGTCTATGGGATGTGGCTTGAGCCGCTTCTATAGGGGCATGTGTAATAGCAAGCCGTAGACAAGTCATACGGACGCAGCCTTAGTATTGGGTTGATGTTTGGTTGTTCATGGCCGTCTTTTTTTTTTTTTTACCTTTCAGAAGTTGTAGACTGGTCCACAAGCCGATGTGAATGAAGCTAGGATCTGGGTGTCTGGCGAAACGCTCGATGTATCGCAACAGACCGAGGATGTTAGCAGTGATCAGCTCTGGCTTCAGATCTGTGGGTAAAGAAGCAATGAAAGGTAAGGAATTAAGGTGAATATATCTGGAATTCTCTGTTAATAATAAAAATAATAATAATAACTGGACTTATAGAGCGCCAAATTGCCAAAGGATACAAGGCGCTTATTATTACCCTGCTCATTGGGCCAGTGAAACATTCCAAATACCATCTCAGCTCCCTGGGGAGTATACAGCTCGATGCTGCAATTTTGATGCAAAGCAGCTAAATCAACCACAATAACCATCTCTGCCCTCACAGGTTCCTATTTACTCCTGGGCCTGGGTGGAGAGAAGCAATGAGTGACAAAGTGCCTTGCCTAAGGACACACGCACCGTAGCCACAGGCTGTTATCGATTTCATGGAATTGGAACGTTCCGGGTTAGGCCATGCGCCCCGCCCACCCTTTGGTTTGTGTACATATCTCAAAGTGTTTTGGATCGAGTTGGACTGAGCTGCATGTACCATGGTCACTTGATCAAAAGTCGTGAACTATTTAATCAATGTCACTGTTTGATTAACGAGCAGGAAGGGTTTATTGTATGTATTTGCTGAAAAAAAGTTGCGCTTTGCAAAAAACTGGTTACAAGCCAAAAGTCATTATGTTAACATTCAATATTCATAACCTCACAGCATGATTTGACCGATAATACACTGCATGTAGGGTCTACACTGCATATTCATTGTCAACAATCAATATTTATAACATCACAGCATGATCTGACCAATAATACACTGCAGTAGGGTCTACACTGCATATTCATTATGTGAACATTCAATATGCATAATCTCACAGCATGATCTGACCAATAATACACTGCAGGTACCGGTAGGGTGTACACTGCATATTCATTATGTTAACATTCAATATGCATAATCTCACAGCATGATTTGACCAATAATACACTGCGTGTAGGGTCTACACTGCATATTCATTATGTCAACAATCAATATTCATAACCTCAAAGCATGATCTGACCAATAGTACACTGCACGACCTGTCACTGCATATTCATTACCTGAACATTCAATATCCATAACCTTGCAGCATAATCTAACCAATAGTAAACTATATGTAGGATCTATCACTGCATATTCATTATGTTAACATTCAATATTCATAACCTCAAAGCATGATCTGACCAATAGCACCCTGTATGAGCAGCATATCTGAACCAATAGTAAACTGCATGGAGCTCTATCACTGAATATTCATTACCTTGTAACACCAGTTGACCAATGGTACCAGCGCTGTTGTACTGCACATCTGAATGGTGTGAGTTGGCAGCCAGACTGATCAGTTTGCTGAACACCTTCCCCTCTTGGGCGTTCACAAGAATTGCTTTGGCTTGTTCTGAAAATAAAAGACCACATAACGTTAAATAAGGAGTTACTTGGTTTAAACTAGAAAGATGGTTTGCACCGCCACAGGCAGTCAATTGTGCTTGTATGTTGGCACGGAATTGAAAGCAGTAACTTTATTACGACTGCTGAGACAGCTTTGCTCAATTTCGCAGCTAGAGTACATGTAAAACTAAACAGTAAAGTCTGTCAAGAGCTAATGTGGCTCATCAGGCCGGCGTTTATCTCCGGTTTCAGTAGCATGAAACTAATTGAGAATATTTCTGTTCCCCCTGGATGGGATGCTAGTCCATCGCAGGTTACTCCCCAGCTAATGCCGGTGTCACATGAAAATCGGACTCACATGAAAATCGGACTCGTATGAAAATCGGACTCTTTTTCCCTTTTATTGGTTAAACCCTCTCACATGACCGGTCCCTCTCCTAATTATCTATGCATGTGCATGCGCAATACCACCGATGAGTCCGTATTTCATAAAACCTAAATTCATGCTACACCGGTACCCATTTATGCTCCTGGGTGGAGATAGGCAAGTGGGGGTGAAGCGGCTTGCCCAAGGACACAGCATATGGCCAGAGGCTGGATTTGAACCCCTGATCCTCTGACATGTCTGATCACCAGTCACGAACCCTAACCGCTAGGCCACACTCCCCAGCTAGAGTCAGGACGGCAAAATGACACTCACCATCCGCAGACAGAACAGCCAGAGCAGCTGTCAGCTCAGACTGCACGGCTAACGGCGACGTTGACCGCATGAATGCGATGATCAGGCTGTCTAGTGTTCCCTTCTCAATGATTGTCTGAAAGGAACGAAACAGAGACGATTGTTGTTAGTGAGCAGTTGAGTTCCGAGGCCCAGTAAAAAGGAACGAAACAGAGTTGACTGTTGTTAGTGAGCATTTAAGGTCCGAGGCCCAGTGAAAAAAAAAATTGACATGCTGATGGCCTTTGAGAGACGAGCTCTCCGGTACAAAGCACCCATCAAGTTTCAAACAGGCGTGCTGTCAGTTTAGAAGGAATCAACAAGTGTAGCTTGTTTTAATATCTTCTTGTCTCCCAACTGTAGCATTTCCTGGAACGCTGTTGTAACTGCCTCTGTACTGATTTCCTTTGGGGCATTAGGTAAAGTTGGCATCAAATGCAAGGTTTTGGTCTCCGTGCAAAGATTGACGATTTGTGTCCTTTGTCTTAAAGCCACCTTTCTTGAACAAGGACTTACCCTCAACTGGTCCCCTGCAGCCAGGTTGCGTATTGTGCCTGCGGCATGGCAGTGAGCATCCCATGACATGGGTTCCCTTAGCTGGTTCCCGAGCTCAACTAGGAAGCTTTCTTTGACAATTGGCATCTGAAAAAAGAACATGGATCCTTTATACAAATCATTAAATAAATTCATGGTTAATCTTTTGGACTTTAATGCAAGAGTAATAGTCCAGCATATACTTGAAAAACATTCCAGATGCCCCCCCCCAAAAAAAACCCCTCCAAAATTAACCTATCATTCACTTTACTGCCCGAAACTGCCCTGCATGTTACTCCATGTACTGTCCCAAACCACCCTGCCTGTTACTCCCTGTACTGCCCCAAACCACCTTGCCTGTTACTCCCTGTACCACCTCAAACCACCCTGCCTGTTACTCCCTGTACTGCCCCAATCCACCCTGCCTGTTTCTCCCTGTACTGCCCCAAACCGCCCTGCCTGTTACTCCCTGTACTGCCCGAAACCGTCCTGCCTTTTACTCCCTGTACTGCCCCAAACAGCCGTGCCTGTAACCCCCTGTACTGCCCCAAACCACCCTACCTGTTACTCCCTGTACTGCCCCAAACCACTCTGCCTGCTACTCCCTGTACCACCTCAAACCACCCTGCCTGTTACTCCCTGTACTGCCTGAAACCAACCTGCCTGTTAGCCACCTGTAACATCTCAAACCGCTCGAGCACATGGTTTTATGGATTCATCAGGGGATGTAATACAATGTAATACAATATAATACAATGTAGTACAATGTAGTACAATGTAACACAATGTAATACTAATGGTTAAGATGTACTATATCTCACCTCGTTCCTTCTGTGTATGGAGAGGTTGCGTAGCGCCGCCACCGCTGCAGCGACCGTATCCTTAGTACACGTCTCCATGATGTGATGCAATGGAGGTAGGGCGCCCATCTCGACTATGTTCACTTGGTTGTCTTCTACAGAAAGAGAGATTTCACAAAATATTAGAAGGATTTATAAAATGAACTTTGCGTCGGGGTGATGTACAGAACATCTTCTTTAAAACAGGAAATATGTCTCACCGTCCGAAGCCAGATTCCTCAGAGCGAAGCATGCTTGACATTTCACCTAGACAGACAGAAATAACAGTTATAGACTCTTGAAAAGACACTTAACACAGGGCTCAATTTCATGCAACTGTTAAGGCCAAAGAAATTTAGTTCTGCTTCCGATTACATGCCTTTCAAAAATAGGGTCCGTAGGTCGGAATTTCTTTGTTTGGCCATTTTTTTATGCTGATTGAATGGGGTATTCAATTATATGCAAATTTCAGCCTGAACTTTTTCCATTGCACTATGAAAGCTATGCAAAAAAATTGACACAAAAAGGAATTTCCTTAATTATTGTCAATATATCTATGGTCGATAATTCTTAAAAATAATGGAAAATTCAGGTCGTGCACACCATGTGTACAACGCTTGTCAAGGCAGTGGTCACCCCTCCATGTACCACACTCAAGAATTACCTGAGGATTTTGCAGGATCGAGGCTGTATGGTATTTTGACATGGAGGCAGTTGGAGGATTTTGCCGGATTAAGGTTGCAACCACATAAAAGTGCCTAGGGAGTTAGGGTTAATGACAGAAATTGAGACTATGACAAGCTTTCCCCCTTTACCTTTTCAGAAGGAGATTCTAGCAGCCTGATCAGCTGTCTCAGGACCTTGCTGTTGCCAGCTTGGACCACCGAGGCCCGATGGGTAGCATCCACGGCCAGATTACTGAGAGCGGCCGCACAGTAATACTGGATCTCCGGGTCCTCCGAAAGCAGGGAATTGACGAAGAGCGGCACCGCGCCGTGGGAGACCAGCACAGTCCTCGTGGAATCTGTAAAGAGCAGATTGGATCGGAAGAAGGTAAGACTTTTTTTCTGATTTCATTTTCTTGCAGCCTCTTTCAGTCTAGCCACAGAACCCCAAATAATGGTAATTGGCGATTATCCTCACCCAAAGGGGGCACAATGTTTCCGCCATCACTGGGGGCCGCCTTGCATGCGGGTGTAATACGCAGAGTCACATGAGCAAGTCCAAGCGCAGATTATAGCTAACTATACAGTAAACTCTGGCTAAACCGACATTGTACAACTCGTCGAATCGCTCAAGTCGGCCGTCTGACCAAAGTCCCGATTGTCCGTAATGCATTTCCATTGAATATTTTATTTCTAAGTCGGCTTTTATAAATAGCCATTTCGCTCAAGTCGTCGTGTTACTCTCAGTCCCCTTTCCATAAAGGGCATGACAAAATCCTTTGTGTAAGTCGGCATTCAACAAATCACGCATTGGCATCGACTTCCTGTACTGCGGTTGGCAAAGTGTCGAGTGAAAAGTGGTTTCGCACGGCCCGTGATCGCTGCATGCATCGGTGTCGAAAAAGGGTGTCCTACTGCATACATCGCATATGCATCGTGAGCATATCAATACCAGTGCCCCCTCTCGGCTGTACGCATGCGCTCTGTCCATTTTGGGGGTCGTCTTATTGAACGACTACTGCTGCAGTCAATGCGTGCGTGCTATATACCGGACCATGCACGCATTTAGTTCGTTACTGTGCACGTACATTTATCGTGGTCTCCACTATCAATACCCCAAATGTGATGATACAATTTGAGGATTAATTTGCTGGATTCAACTCAAGCATTAAGGAGATAATCCAGGGTAAATCGAAGCCAATTAGTGCAATGAATCATGTGTGCAAAAGACCATTCATGTAAGTCGGCAAAATGACGCCTTACAGCAGATGTCGGCATTGGCGTATTAAAGCCGTCACAAATTCTTGGGTCCCGAGAGTGCCGACTTAGCCGGACTAAACTTCACTTGAACGCATGACGGTTGGACTACTCTAGTTGACTATTTGGAAGAGGGGCACTGTGGCATCGCTGGTTTACCAATAGCCAAGTGCATCATAAACCACAACAGGGAGCCTGGACTACGGAGTTTCGTGATGACCTTTTTGACCATCGTGCGTTCGCACGTTGCTATTAGTGGACAATCGTAACTTACTTATCAACCATTAGTCAACTAATGGTCCTGGCCCGAACTTGCTCTTAGCTGTTAGTGGATGGCCTCGTAGCCACACCACCACAAAATTACACATGCTACACATCAGCTACACCTGCAGCAGCAATTAATTAATCAATTACACGGATGACTTACCGATATGGGTGAGATTAAGTAGTGCACCTGTCGCGTTTCTCTTGACCCTGGTATCTGTGGATCTGGCCAGGCTGATCAGCGGCGGAACGCCTCCGCAGGACACAATCTCTTTCTTGTTTGCATCTAAGAAAAACAAGAGGTTAAGATAGTTTCTTGAACCTGGTCACAGAAAAATCACTTGGACGCAGGAAGAATTACTTCTTCAGGAGTCATCCCTCCTGAAGTTTCACTTCCAAGATCACTTACTTGTGAATGGACTTGTGACCAAACTTGTAACGCACTTGCGATCCATCGCAAGCACCTGGACTGGATTTGGATTGGGAAAGTCTGTAAAACAAGTGTTGCATTCCCCGAGCATTCCCTAAATTGTGAACTGATATGTGATTTACTTGTGAATGCCATGGTCCATTGGTTACAGTGTTTCACTCATGCACGATGGTGAGTTGGTCATGTTGGTTCAGGCCCTGCCAGGAACGTGGTGTTTGTGCCCTTGGGCAAGACACTTAACTACAATAAGCCCATGTACTGATGATGTCACACTTTGTTTACATGTGCACTTTCCTATGGAGCTAGTGGGGGCCTACGGTCAACTGAGCACCATAGGAAAGCACACACGTAAAGAAAGTGTGGCGTCATCAGTACAGAGGCTTATTGCCTGTCCCCACCCAGGAGTATGAATGGGTGCCTGTGAGGGTAGAGGACCGAATGTGCTCTGATATCAGCTGCCGCGTGGTCTCTTGGCCCGATGATCAGGGGAATAATTGTAAAGCGCTTTGAAAATTGTTGATACGATGGAAAGCGCTGTATAAGTATTACAACGTATTTATGTATTTTGTTACAACACTTGTGTTATATTGGAATTAACTTGCGACCGAACTTGTGATCCATCAAAAAAAAAACCACCTACACCCCTGTATTTGGATAAGGAAAGTCTGTGAAGAAAGTCTGTGACACTTGTGTACCTGTAGTAGCCAGGGTGGTGATGCAGCCACACACATTGCACTGGATCTCCTCGTTAGAGCACCGTAGCAGCTTGATCAACAGCTGAAGGGCACCGTTTCTCATGATCACATCCTTGTTGGTATCTGTATTAGGGACAATCAGTCCATGGATAGAAATGGTACATTAATCCTCGTACTATTTAAGAGGTCACCAATGGTCAAAATGTTTGTATCTTACCTCCTGGCATATTGTGTACAAACCAATGGGGGTCTTGACCAATATTGACCCAAGTAATAACCAGGCTGACAATGCATGTTTCCATAGGAGGGTTAAATCATTTAGCCCTAACAGTCCTGAATCCTCCATTTTTACTATGATTTTTCACACACCCTCGGGATCGAGTTACCGTACGGCTATAAATGAGGCTTTCCAACCCATTATTTTTGGAGTCAGTTGGAGTCATTGTCGACAATCGGGTTTTGCACTATCCTGTTCATCTCATGAGGAGGGTACTTCATGTGCAATAAAGTGCAAGCTCAGGTGAGAACTATGGGCGCCGTGCACAAGTACTCCTTCAACGGCCAGAAAAGGAGAGTTGGGGGAGACCTAGACTGGTTCCCGGTTCATCCACTGCGTATTTCGAATGATCCAAAGTTATTGGGGCGGGGATTAGTCTGGGAGACCATCGCAAGTTAAATTCTGACGTATTCGCCCGCCGACGACACCTGATGCTCACGCGAAGACGCTGTGGCTAATATTCTGGAAGTTGTGTGTACTTCACGCGCGAACCAGTACAGTACAGTACGCACAGGCTGTCGATGTCCGTTCATGGTGCTCTAAAAAAGTGATAAAAAATGCGCCCTCTTTTGTTGGCCCATAGTTAACCATATTTCAACTATCTTTGCTCCTACTCCTATTGAACGACCCAAAGTTGGACAAATCTGGTCAACTATTTTGGACCAGCCTACCAGGGTCGGTCGCAATAACAGCACACACCATAAATCACAGCAGGGAGAGGGAGTCAAGACCAAGAAGTTTCGCGATGACACTTCGACCATCCTTTGACTAGAGACGTTTGCACATAGCTATTAACTGCACAGGCCTGCCATGAATCAACTACTAGTGTTCGACCAGTGTTCCTCGATCAAACTTGCTCCAGCTTAATACAAAAAACAACACTAGTACAAGACCTAACAGAATTAACATCAATATTTGTACGTACCATGGCCATGCAGCGCCAGATTGCTGAGCGCCAGGGAAGCAGCTTTCTGCGTCTCGATGTCTCGGGATTCCATCAGCGTCAGAAGCGGCTCCAGCACCTTGCTGTTGATGGGCTGGATCACTGTGAGAGAAACACAGAGAAACTTAGACAACCCTTCGGAGAGATTCTACTGACAGAAATGTTTGGACCTGTAGCCTTCCATGTCTGGACAACGGAGTCAGCAACTAACGATAGCTTCATGTATTTGTATGACATGGATGAGATTTGTCAGGATTTTTCCTGGTTTGCACCTTGTTGTTGATGGGCTGGATCACTGTGAGAGAAACACAGAGAAGTCTTGAAACTTAGAAAACCCTTAGGAGAGCTGCTGCTCAGATGGAAACGTCTAGATCTGTAGCCTTCCATGTCTGGACAATGGTGTTAGCAACTAACGCTTGCTATTTGTACGACATGGATGAGATTTGTCAGGATTTTTCCTGGTTTCAGGATTTTTGGTCAGGATATTTGCCTCCCTGTTTTCAGAAAGTTGTAAGAATCCCACATGAAATCTGGAATTCCTGAGGTTTCGCCATAGAGGTGCTCCTACATGTATCTATAGCGTAAAAGAAATGGGTATTGTAAGAGGTGCCTTTCGGGCAAAATCTACAACCATAGACCCTACGTTGCTCTGGGCCCTTAGTGCCTCTCGGAACCTCTGCAGATTATTTTGTGGATTTTTCATTTTTCCCAAATCTCAGCCCTGAATTATGAGAACTTATCAATGTAACTACTTTACAATGTCCTAGGTACTGCCTTCGTCTCTATAAGAGGATCTGAAAAAAATATCCTCAGTTTGCCCAACCTAACCCCATTACTGATCATAAAGACGACTCAGGCACAATTTTTTTGCCATTTCCCCATGGCACTCTGACAAAATATTCAATATGACTGGCACTGACACAACCTTAGAATAGATACCACAGTTATGTTCATTTCATGATCCACAAGTCACCAGAATCCAAAATGTCACTGAACAGGATGGCACCATCGTAATCTTTCTTTTCTTCAAACCTTTCCCCCTCGTTTCAACATGCCATGACCTTTCTTCACTCATTAAAATTCTCTTGGTTTCCCCCTACTTCATAAAGCATCCAACTCTGATTGACTTCTATTCTTGTCAGAGACGACCTTCGTTAAAATGCCGGTTACTTGCAGTTCCAGCGTTCTCCAGAAATTACATTCTTCAATGAAATTACACAGGCCAGAAATAGACACCATTAACATTTCTAATACCACCTCAAGTGAGGGGATGGCTAACCCCTCAGAGATACAAGTATGGCTGTAATTAGGATTTGCACATTCCAGACACACACATACAAAGATACATGTGTAAATATAATCACTGCTGTTCAGCTTTTAGTTATGAAAGAATCTTATAACGTACATGTATGTATTTCTTTCTTATCTCTGCCTGTTTTTAGTGCTTAGACCCTTTAACCCTCCTGGGCCCAATTTCATAGCGCTGCTTTACAGTAACCAGAAAAGTTGTGCTTACTATAGCAGAAAATCATGCTGCTGCTTAAGCACTATTTCATGCTAATGGTTTCGCGTGAATGGAGATTTCTATTGTTACGTCACTGATTTAAGCAAAGTTTTTCTTCTGGGGTTAAGTGTGCTTTTGCTGTGCTTACTGCTTAACGGTCCCTACGGAATAGATGGGGGCTCGGTAAGCAGAAAGTCGGCTGTTAAGCAGAGCTATGAAATTGGGCCCTGCTGTTTAAGCAGTCACAGACAGTCAAAATTTACTTCCACTTGCCCGGCTATACTTTTAACAAAGGCTAGTCACCAACAGTCAGATCATATGTCAAGCAAGCACTGTGACAAGTCAAACAGGGACAAAGCAGGCAGGTTGAGTTTGTACACCCATTCAAGTTGTGGAAGTTGAACAATAGAGGACAATGGGGTCCACGTTTGACCGAAGGTCCACAATTGAGATTCGTGTACAAAACCAATCAGAGCTGTTACTAAAAAGTTAGAGTACAAACAAAAGCAGGACAATAGGGGGTCCACAATTGCAGGTGTATGCACACTTGTATGTGGTCACAGCTGTTTTATCACTCACCTGGAGTCAAAGCATAGCTGTAATCAAGTTACTTAAGCAGTCCCAGCCAGTCAATCCTGCTTTATGTAGACTGGGGATTCTTAATTGTTGAAAACAGTCACTTGTTTGATTTTGACTGAATGGACTACTAGGCACAGAATGTATGTTTGCATAGGAGGGTTAATATCTGCTGCTGTGACAATAGAAATCCTCTGAAATACAAACGAGTATCTGTATTATATCCTGATATCCTTCAATTTACTCTAATTGGAGTCTTTGCTCATCCATTTCTGCAACCACTAATGAGCTAAATGGAGCCTGGTACTTGCATTTCGGGCAGAATATTACCCGTGGAATACGATACAATGGAAGAGTGTGGCAGAGTGGTTAGGGTTTACGACTCACGATCAGAGGGTCAGGGGTTCGAATCCACCTGCTGGCCACGTGTTGTGTCCTTGGGCAAGCCACTTCACGATAACTTGCCTCTCTCCACCCAGGATTATAAATCGGTACTGGCATTAGCTGGGGAGTAACCTACGAAAAACTGGCATCCCATCCAGGGGGAATAGAAATGTTCTCGGTCGTTTTATTTTGCCATGGACACTGAAAATAGACGCCGGCCAGATGGGCCATTTCGGCTGGAACAGATTTCACTTTTTTACTACAGTACAAAGACTCTTACGTCTCTCGCTGATCTCTGCGAGGCAGAGTGCGGCAGACCTCTGCAGGTCGTCGTTGTGCGAGTAAGTCAGGATGTTAATGGCGCGCAGACGGTCTTCGGACAACGACGGCTTCTCCTCATACTCTGCAAGATGAAATCAATCAGATAAGAAAATACTGCTTAGCATATCAGCATGCTAAACCAAAAAAAAAACAGACGAGTACCGGTCAAGGGCAATTAAAACATATGACATTTTAATCGGTAACCGATTTTACTAAGTAAAAGTAAAAGCTTCTCATTCTGGTCGCCGGATTCTACTAGCTAATTCGCTGAACAAAATTAGAAGCCATTTTCTGAGGTGGCACCACGCCCACGCGAATGCCTTACGCATTCTTAAAGATGAGGCGTGTGCATTTCCTTAACCCTATTGGCCTAAGGAGCCCATAGTGCGTGCGTACTACCCGAGTGCGAACCGGGTTCTACCTCCAACAGCTTCTAATTTTGTCCACCGAATTTGTCTTTAGTTCTCATACTTATGTATGCACAACTGGAATGCTAAGCCTTTCCATGCGCAATGGATACTGAAATGAGTTGACACTGCATCAGAGGCCACTACGACAGTGATTTACTGGCCGTTTTCAGACTCTATATGAGCAAAGAGATATTATGATTGTGCTCAGACTAAGCATCTGCGCCTAAAGTTTACCCACCTCTGTTTAAGTAGTTCAGCAGTTCGTTCACTGCGGCCCGCTCCTCGTCCAAGAGTAGGGGCTCGTAGAGGTCGTCGTCATGGGTGCGCGGGGCGTAGCAACTGCAACACAGGCAACAGTAGGACAGGCAGTAGTCCAGCACTGTCTCCATGGTAACAGGTCAGAGGTCACAGGTCACAGTATCATGTCAGTTCACGCATTGATGGTACGACAACTCCTCAAAATGACAGCAGTCTTTTAGAGGGCAGTTTTGGAGGTGGTGTGTACCATCAAAGTGGAGACAAATTCAAGACGGTGAAAGATTGGTTTCTTCAGTGCACAGTGGACACTACCCTGATACCTCGACTGCTTCGCTCTTCAACAATGCTGATCTAAAATAACCTACAGATTAGAAAAACAAAACATAACAAAATTAATTCAATGAATGCATAACAGAAACAAAACTCTGGCAAGCAAAGCATCCTGTTCACAGCTTAAAACCATGATAACCCCAACTCCCTAGGCGTTTTTGCTAGGATGTAACTTCAATCTTGCATCCAAACATCATACAGCCTCAAACTTGCAGAATGCTCCGTTATTTCTTGAATGTGGTCCTTGGAGGGGTGACCACTGCCTCAATCCTGCAAAATTCTCCAGCAATCACTGTCCAAACTGCAGACCATATTCTATCCGATTGCCCCATCTACCGGGTACCAATTTCGGCATGAAGCAGACGGTCTAACTACTGTACATGTTTGTATCTTGGACCAGACTACAGTTAAACCAACCGCAAGCTGACATCTGAATTGTCTACCTGACAAACGAAAGATGACCAAAAACCCCCAAAGATGTCTGCAGAATGGAGAGCGTCCATACCATGCAGTATCCACTGTCGAAGAGACCAGTGTGGCGTTTCACGGCTCCTTGTCTGTACAGATTTTATTCTCAGGAAACAGCGCTAATAAATTATACAAGATACCAGAAGAAGATCAAAAGACCCCAAAGATGTCTGCTGAATGAAGAGCGTCTATACCATGCAGTACATGTACATGTATATCCACAGTCGAAGAGACCAGTGTGTCGTTTACGCTCTATGTCTGTGAAGATTTTATCCAGAGGAAACAGCACTAATAAATTATAAGAGATACCAGCATTTTATTTTGCCTGGCAGGAACTTGCATGCAAAAAGGTCTTTGTGTTTGTGTGAGCACTGCTCAACACTGGTTACTACATTGTATACACAAGAATCAAACAAAAGTGTGACCAGCAGATTTTGTGTTTTGATTCAATGGTACAATGTATTTTTCTTACAACCTCTAGACATGCATTGTGACCTTAACCACCCCCCCAATTATAAAGAGCGGATTTGCATAAAACCTACCCAAGCATATATCACCGCCTACACAATAGCCTGTAATTTTTTTCACTCACATTATTTCCTCTGTATACAGTGCATTTTAAAATATTTTATACCTTGTTTCTAGAATTTCATGGCCTCTAAACGCCGCATGAAAATTTTAACTGAATTTTTGGGTCAGATGCCAACTTGTACATGAACACGGCGATTCTTGGTGTAAAAATGAGCTTTACGGTTATGTAATTTTGCACAAATGTGACCTGTTCTGTCAAAATCAGACTTTTCTGGGCAAAAGGTCAAAAATTAGATTTTTGCATATATATATTGTTAAACATGATCTTTTTCTTTTTAATAGGTGGTTTAATTTTTGAAATCGGTCATTCCTGGGCAGCGTTATGTTATTTTGAAGTTCATTGTGTCGAAAAGTGGAAAACGGAGAAAATGGCCACGAACGTCACTTGAAACAGTAATTTCTTTAACTGATATACCTTAACAAATCATCAAAAATACTATATTTAGAGTTCAAATTAGGGTTTCAAACTTTAATAGTATATTTTAGACATGTTCAGGATTACAAATATGCAATAATTTGAAAATCGAAAATAATCACTCTTTCAGCATTTTTTGGCCCTATCTTAATTTCAACCTCTGCCCTGAAGCGTCTGCTTTTGACAGAACAGGTCACAAATGTATACATAGTATGCACGTGTATAAAAATTCACTGTACACGTTCCGGTACATGTACGTCCACTTACATTGTAAATGTAATGTATTTGTTTATCCTTCCCGAGCCCAAAAATTACAAAACAAATTTTAAAAACAATTTGTTTTCTTTCTGTGGTTTAACAACTTGAAACTTGTTACATATTTACACAACTGGGAAAAATGTTCAATCATTTTTTTCACAACGAATCCATTAAAAATGACTTGTTAGGCCAAAAAAAAAAAGTCTCCGGTTTCTGGTATGCGAGTACGTCGCCGTAGCCATGCGCGTCGGCAAAATGAAAAAGTTTTTTTTTCAGTGAAAGATGACGTCTCAAAACCGCCAAACTCACTGGTTTGACTGGAATCCTGCTACTGCACAATTTTAAGTTTAGTCGGGCACCATTTGCAGTCATCAGCCGACATTTGAAGCAAAAAAATCAGGTAAAAAAAAAAAAAAAAAGCCACGTCGCCGCACCACTTTTTGGACAAGCTCCATACCAGAAACTGGAGACTTATTTTTTTTGGCCTTAGCTGTCAAAACCATATGCTGAACATTACAAAACCACATTTAAAATACACTTTGAAACGAGAAATTCATATATAATTTACTTATATACAAAGGCTGTCGTGTAATACATTTTGTGGCATGTAAGGTACGGTACATTGCACACGTTTTGACAATGAATTTGCAGCACTCTGAAATTCCTCTGGAAAAGCCACTTCACTGAATAGGCCCATTCGTTTCAAAACAACATTGAATGTTTAGCTTGCAAGTAAACGTAACTGACTACGCCAAGCACACAAAACAAAGACATTTATGCATAAAACATGGTGCACAACTCCAGAATAGTCTGCCAACCAGCACTGTTTTTATATGCAATGCCCTTTAGAGCATATTTGCATCACAAATTCGTACTACTCACTATAAACACAGGGGAAGCAAAAGGATAGTATCAATCAAAGTTAATAATTAAATAAATGACTATTTTAATCAGCACAATATACATGTATCAGCCATCTGGAAAATGACAATCATTTTGAGCCGTGCAAGATTTATTGAATGCATTACATGTACGATTTTTGTATACTGTACATGTACATACTGTACATTTGTATACATGTACATGTGTACTTAAATTTCAAGCTCCATGCATACATGTACATGTACATGTATAGTTTTTGCTTACAACATACAATGCATGCAGTGTATAACTTCAGTCACATGTACTGCACATGTTACAGACACCTTTGTTTATGGTGTAAATCGAGGATTTTCTTTTGTTCCTCTTCCTTTTTTCCTTTGTTTATACTCGAACTTTTTCGCAACAGCTCTCATTGGTTTTGTACACGTTTTCTCATCAACGTTGTCCTCGATTTGATTCCAGTCCTAAATTCATCGATGATGTTCCACGTGTGTGTCCTCGATTTACACCATAAACACGCACATGTATACAATGTATACAATGTATACAATGTATACAATGTATACAATGTATACAATGTATACAGGCATGCAACTGGGAAATCACACACAAAAAAGAGGAAGTTCAAATCTTTCCTAGACTTTGTACAGTGTTTTTCTATTTTCAATGGCACACATGGGAAGTAAAAAAAGAGGAAATCAGCTGATCCGAGGAAAAGTTGCATGCCTGTGTATACAATGTATACAATGTATACAATGTATACAATGTACATTATAATGTTTTTTTCAGATGCCTATTTTTCGTGAAATTTCCAGATTCGTTTGCGTACGTTTGTGTATCAAAATTTCAACATGAAATTTCACGAAAATTAGACATCTGAAAAAGGCAGCACTTTCTGATTAGCCTATAAATAGGGTGAGTGTGCTTCTAAAGCAAAAATAAACTAGTACAAACTAAGCCTAAATGTGAAAATCAAAATTTGACAAAGTTCTACATGTTTTGGTACATGGTGGAAGTGTGGCCTTTATTTACGGCGGTAGTCCAGAAAATTGGCCACATTTATGGGGCTAGTTCCGGGTTTTAAACAGAGCTCTGGTAAGGCTTTTACATGTACATTGTACATGGTATAAAACAAAACATGCAGCATGAATGTCTTTATCTGTTCATCATTTTCTACATGAAAATGTACGTGTGCCATTGTGCTGTAGACAGAGCCTCACAATAACAAATGTCATAATCACATAGTACATGATGTGTACGTTGACGTGCTTAGAATTCGTAACGGGAAACACAATACAATGAACGAGGGGGCGACGCATTATTAAAGTGAATTGAATTTTTGTCTTCATTGTTAATATTTTAAGGCAAAGTTACAAACCAAAACATGTATTTCTCCGCCCACAATATCGTGTTACATGGAGGGTGAGCATTGAAGGCCCAATCAATTTTCTGTCTGTGCAAAATGCAAATTGAAATGGGTCACAATTTGCTATTAAAACAACCCAGACTTTGTTCTATGGTTGTACTGACCATTCCAAGTACGCCATCACCGAGGCCCCCTTTAATGGTGGAAGCACTGTGCTTACTATTGTACAAAGCAACTGCGCCATGACAGATTCTGAACAATAGCTAGCACAATGTTTTTGCCATTGAAGGGGGGCTTCGTGAATATACAATGATACTTTTTTCAATATGGTCTATGGGAGTCAGGTTGGCGTTGGCATAGCGGGACTTTCCTCGCCTTCCGTACCGCTGTGAAACGGGTTCGAATCCCACCTGGGCCAACACGTGGATTAGGTTTTCAGTCCTTACCTGATTCCGTGGGTTTTCCCCACAATATTTGTAACTGGGGTTTTCCTCCCACCTCTAAAACTGTAAATTGCTTCTCACTGTCTCCTCTCTACAGGTTTCTTCAGGCTTGCGAGCTACAGTGCCTATAGGGTGCTTAATTGAGGAATCCTTGGTGTCATCATAGAGCTAGCTCTACGGTGTTAGGCCCTATTATCACCAGAATTACACAGTAATTTGTTTGTACAATGTACATCTGCATTGTACAAAATACAGGCAAGCTAAAAATACAGGCAAAAATACAAGCATGTTCACATATGTTTACTGTAAGTGTAAAACATCACAAATGTCCATGTGTAGGCCTACATGTTTTAAATCTATTATACATGTAATTATAGGCCTACCTTACCATTAATACGTGTGTACACATATCGTACATGTACATGTACATATGCAGGCTACTCGTACGGTTCATCAGTTGGCTGCGCTACATATAAAATCTCGTCAAATCCCACTGAAGTTTTATGTTCCTAGAGCTCTCTTCAAAAATGCGGGCTCATCTCTGGCTCAAAACTACAAACTGCAGAAACAAATTCTGCATCCTTACTCAGCGAACAACAAAGGAGCAATGTGGGTATAGCCTGTTTGTGCTGGGTATCAGTGTGTATACAGTCCCTGGGTTGCAGCTGCAGTTATTGTTTTGCTGGGATGGCCTATTGTTTGCATATAGCAAGCCTCTGTATTGTTGTACAGCATACAGTCTGGCGAATGTACATGTACACAAAGGAATAAACATACATGTACAGAGCTTGGCTCCATATCTCCAATAAGGACATGCATACATGTACATGAACACAATGTACCGGTATGTAAACTGCAGGCTTGGTAGTGGATTGATAAACAAACACTTTAGAACACCCATGTTCATAGTACACACATACTAAAATTTGTATCCTTGTGGAGTCATTTCTTTGTTCTCGCGTACTAAAGTTTTCGAGTTTGAAAGCCTACGGTATTTTCAAAATGCTCATATTTTAACCAGAATTAATTTCCGTGGCTGAAATTGGGACTTAATTTCCCGTACATTAAATACTTCAATTTGCGACGGATCAACACACCTTGGAAATTCCTACTTTTTGAGTAAAACTGTGTCTACATTTATTTCGTGATTTATAATCTTGTGGAGACGTATTCATCTACATGAAGAAATTGCCCTGTGGTGACGTATACAGTCTTTTGTCCCCTATTATGCACATGTCTCCACAGGGTACCGTGTACCAGATCTGCAGGCTTGGTCTACAGTGGACTGTATTGAACACTAACACACGAGTTTTGTGTACACAATATGTAGTAGGCCTATAAATTATAATTATCATATGAATGCATATTAAAGGTAGAGTACCGGTACATCATTTGCAGCTTTCCAAAAAGTAAGTAAAAAGTTAAAAGTTTGCAGCTATCCAAAATTGTTGTTGAATAAGCATTTGGTTTAAAAACAGTAATGGCACCAAATTCCCTGTGAAATTATTCTGTCTGGCACGCTGTCATTTTGAGGAAAACAATAAAAGAAGGCCATTGCCAAAGATGCGTCTAGACGCATTTTTTTGAAATTTCTGTTAGCAGTTCGTTTTTAATTCGAGGCAAAGCCGTGAATGGGCGGAGATGTTTTCACGAATGACCTAATCCCTCCTACCGTATTCCTATAAAGTATAAGCATGTTTTTTAGGCTCATTAGGAAAATGGTTTCTTAAGACCACCTAAACATCTTCAGTGTGAGTTTATTGGCTGCTGATCTGTAAAACACAAACAATGTCTTCAATAATACAAATTTCTTAAATAAACAACCTGCTTTTGTAAAACAACCTATAAACATTCACTATCAAAGCAAGGCAGGCATGCCAACAGTAGTAATACTGCATGATACATTAAACATGTACGGTACACGTACATGTACATACTCTGTAGCCCATTTTAGGGCGACCCTGAAAACTTGGCATAACAAAGAGAATTTTATTTGTTTAATTTAGACTTACATGCAGCAGCAAAACTTGTATGAAATCTGAAAATTCCTAAAATAGCCCTGCGCCCATACACTGACAAAGCCAATTCAAACAGTTCAGCATACTCCAAAAATAGTTCCGTTTTGCCCAATTCAAAGTGGCTCAAAGCCAAAGCCAATTGAAAGCCAAAATAGCCAGAGGGATGGACCAGAAAAATTGAAAATTCCTAAAATAGCCCTGCTCCCATACACTGACCAAGCGAATTCAAACTGTTCAGCGGACTCCAGAAATAGTTCCCTTTTGTGCGTTCATGCATGGCCGCACAGACCCAGCGGGCGTGTACTCAGCCCAGCACTAATAATACAGCAACCTTGGGCACTGCTACATGGGCAGGTCTCCATTAAAGCTACAGTCCATCATTTGTCTATCCAAACAGTAACTGACGTACGGTAATTATCGTTGAAAAACATACTTGGTTGAAAGATGATAAGGGGACTAAACTCCCTGTGAAATCATGATTTCTGGCAAGCTGTCATTTTGAAGAAATACACAAAAGAAGGCCCTTCCAACGGTGTGTCTAAAGATTGGAAATTTCTGATAGTACCGGTAGTTCGTTTTTTTTTCATTCGGCGAAGCGCTCCCAAGCGTTGGCACGACGCATACGCCAGCGCCTTTGCTATTATTCGTCGGTTCAGTGCGCAACATCGCGTAGCTGCAATCGGATCGGTGAAAACGTGTCTCGGACGTGAGAACGTGTCTGAGAACGTGTCTCGGATGCTGAATTGAGGCCCAATTCAAAACATGATTCAGCAACTTGTGATTTGAAATCGAGATCCTAGAATGTTGTTTTTCGCCGAATATACAGCTGAAGCTGAGCTGAACCTTCATCAGGTTTAGTTGTTCAGCATCCTTCTTTAGATTTTGAGCATGTTTGTTGCTTCAAACGAGCAAAACGCACAAATTACGGGACTGTACCGGTACCTTAATATAGCATGTGTAATAATTGTCAGATAATTTGCTCGGCACCAGACTGTGAAAGATCTGTTTGCCGAGTTGCCAGTGAAGCGAGAATGAAATAATTAAAAAACCTGGCTTCAAACACAAACCAGATGCTACTGATTAAAATTTAGTGCGGTGTCTGTTCAGTTTGCTTTAAAGGGAAAATACAACATTTGCAAACATCGAAAAATAAAACGACCAAGTTTTTACAAAATACCTTACAGGATGTTGGTAAATGACAGTCTTTCTTAAAAGCATCCTGTAAAATTATGGCACCTGGTGTGAAGTCATTTTCAAGAAAATTGCATTTTTGTATACATTTCCAATGGTGGTCGGCCAACCACCGTAGGAAAAACCTAACTATTTTTCACTGCTGCTCCAAATTTACCATATTCTTCAGTCCAAATTTTGTTTGCTATTGGTTTCATGTTCATGAATGGGTGCAGGCCGGCTAGACTGGTTCCAAAACACCAAGTCAAGCAGTCATAGTATTTCCAATTTGAAAAATACAAAAAAAAATATCATCTAGCATGCATAAAAGACTACATCCGGCTGAAGTCAATTTAATATCCAGTCATATGTAATAAAATACTGTTAGACTTTACCGAGTTTCTCATGAAATGAATTTTTGAAACCCTTAACAAAAATAATATTATTCCGTGTTGGCTTTCAACAAGGGAATAAATGTGTGCTTTGGAGGTTTTAATCACTCTGTTTAAGACCGCTTGGAGTCTGGGTGCTGATATTCGTCTCGGGTAATTATCAGCACCTGAGACCAAGCAGTCTTAAACAGAGTGATTAATACCGACCAAGCACATATTTATTCCCATTCATAAATACCTTTTCGGTCAAAACAATCAATCATTTTGGTAAAAAAAACCTGATTTTGTTCAACAAGTTCACTTCATGTTTTTTTAAACACCCCTCTAGCTAAATAATGGAGTATCGAGCTTGCGAATAATATGTAAACAATCCTTTTATGGAGATTGGCGCGCGCGTCATGCGTACTGCGCGATGTCGCGCAGAATGCACCTGGGGCGTTGCGTAGTGAATTTAGCACTATAAAATTCTGACTCGTTGGTAGTATTGCACATGCCTACGTGAGGATTGTGAACCTTCAACCAATAAAACAGTAAGAGGCACTGGATTTTTAGGAGTCCAAATTTCATGTGACACTGGAAAAGTGTTGAAGACCAGCCAGCCATGTCTTTATCATTTGTTTTTAAGACACAGGCTTTCGAACAATAGGAATGGGTAAAAAGTTTTATGAATAGAATTTTAGGCATGCATGCTTTTTAGTGTGTGTTTTGCAGAGCACTTTTGTTGTTGTTGTTTTTTGGAGGGGGTTGGGTTCTCACATATTTTTTTCCAATCAAGAAACTATGAAAAAAAATGTTGGTTGAGAAATTCACTTAGAATAAGTCTTACAGTACATGTACTTTTTTCATCTAATTTTAAGTTTGATTTTTATGAAAGAAAAAAAAAATTATGTTAAATTGGACTAAGATACCAGCACCAAATATTTGTGTTAAATTACTATCAGTATCTGTTGTCCGCAACCAAATACAATGCAAAGGTCAATCTAAAGTGACCTTTATAAATTTATATCTCAGTGGTCAATATTTGTCCCCAAAATCTGTGACCCATACAAGTCAAGGTTATGGGGAGTATAGGCTAATAAGCTTGTCCGAAACAAAATTGGGACTCACATTAAGGCCCCCCCCCCCCCATGGGCGTCGCGAAGGAGGGGCAAGGGGGACACTCCCCCCCCTGGAAAAGCCACCAAAAAAAGAAGGAAAAAAAAAGAAAAAAAAAGAAAAGGATAAGAGGCGCGAAGTCATAGTGGTGTAAATTTAATGGGGGGGGGGGGCAAAATGTCCCTGTCCCCCTCTAAAACTGATAAATCAAGAATTTGTTGAGAAATACAAGAATTTTTGGGGAAAAAAATGTTTTGCCCCCTCTAGAAAAAATCCTGGCGACGCCCATGCCCCCCCCCCAAAAAAATTCCTGCTTCTGATTACATGGCATTTGAAAATAGGGTAGGCACTGGTAGGTAGGGATTTTTTTTGTTTTTGGCACCTTTTTTGTGTACGATCATATGGAGGGTGTCTGCATGTAGACAAGGGTGGTATTGGTCACAGACTATATACATTTATAAAGGTCGCGTTAGATTGACCTTTGCAATTGTATTTTGCAGATAATACAATTTAGGCACAAATCTTTAGCTTGGTCCAACTTAACAAATCGTGTTTTAAGGTAGTAATTGATGGTTTGGGGTGTCTTCTCCTCACTTTTCCCTTAAAAAAATGAGGGTAGGGGCTATCAGAATAGGGAAGTAGAGAAACCGGAAGCAGAACTATTTTTGTTATTCGCCTTACTGCGTATAAGAGTCCAAAAACGTAGCATACATGTAGTAAAAACATGCAACAGTCCAACACCACTTTAGTACTGCATCAATCAACTGTGTCAAATGACATTCTTTCCCCACATAGCAACCGATGAAAACTAGTGAGCAGATGTAGACATTTCCATTGGATGAGGATGACGTTTAAAGGGAATGTACATGTACATTATTGGCTTGTAATTTTGTAATTTTCAGAAATGAACTATTTAGGGGTTAGCATAACAGATCAAATATTGTTACACTGACATGTTTGAAGTTTTGTGTTCAAAAATGCTGGAAAACCAAGAAAAAAACAAAAAAAGGTCAAGTAATCTGGTTCCCTGACTCCACCAGAGATGAAATGGATCAAAAATGCTGGAAAATGGTACGGTAAGAGAACCAGTCTAGCTGGCCTGCACCCATTCATGAATATGCAACCAATAGCAAACAATGTTTGGACTGAAAAAAATCCGGTAAATTTGGATCAGTAGGTCTAGTTGAAAAACAGTTTTTCCAACGGTGGTCGGCTGACCACCGTTGGAAATGTATACAAAAGTACCATTTTAAAAAAAAATGACTTCACACCAGGACTGCCCTAATTTTACAGGATGCTTTAGACTGTCATTTACCAACTGTATCATAGTAAGGTATTTCGTAACAACTTGGTAGTTTTATTTTTCGGTGTTTGCCAATGTTGTACTTTCCCTTTAATACTCCGCTCCGATCAGCGAAATAAATGAATGCAATGACGGACACATTGTCATCATCATCTCGTGCAGAACCGTCCACTGGGGTATCTGTATCTGTATGGGTACGTTGCAGAAACCTATTCAGAATTTCAGGCATTTACCCATGTTCCCTAATGAGGCGCACTTCAATGTTTACCCCGACTTTCCACATCAGTGTTGCCAAACTTCTTTGTTGACAAACTTCAAATTCATTCAGTGAAGTATTAGTAACTTTTACTTTAATAGGCCTAATGCTTGTTATTTAACTTCTGTAAACAATTTCGGATTCAAAAACGGTGGCGTCCAAAAACTGGGCACAAAAAAAAACTTGCCTAATGTGGCGCACTGGAATAAATCTTGAAAAAATTCCAAATTAACATTTAAGAATTTATGTAAAGTTGATAAAATCTGATAAACCATTATTATCTCTAGTCCGTGTAACTAGGGCTCTACAAATGGCCTTTTTTTAACATTTGGACATGATCTTGCGATAGTCGCCCGACCATGTCCAAATGAAATGTTAAAAAGTGTGATTCGAAGAGTTATTATTATCTCTACTTACATGACTTACATACCCAACTAGAAGCTTATCAGAAAATTGTTTTCTTATTTTGGGGGGACATTTTCAAAGGTTCACTGTGCACTTTGAAATAAAATCGGAAAATCACGCCGAAGTAAATTTTTCTTCTAATTTTGTAACGGGAAGATAAACTCGTGATTTAAGAACTTGATGAAATTTCACTTTCTGTGAAATTTCAGTTGACACTTTTGCTCTAGCTGGGCGCTACAGGTGAAAAATCAAAGTGTGCCACGTTAGGGGGCCCGCAACGTTAGGGTACATCAACAACAATATTCGAACACGAAATTACACGAAAAATAGAAGTCTGAAAAACATGAAAAAGAGTGGTGACTGACATGACTGAGTGTGCTTGCAAAATAAACTACAATTTAACATTAAAAAATGTGAAAATAAAAAGTTGACAAAGTTCTACATTTTGGGGTTCATGTTCAAGTGGAAGGGTTGCCATTATTAAAGGAAATAGTCCAGTAAATTGAGCACATGGGGCTAAGCCTGTGCATGCACTGACTGCACTGCAATGCATACACATGCGCGCATGCATGATTTTCAATATCCCCCGGCCCGGATCCATTTTTCTTCAACACGACTCACCTGTTTTACCGCCGTTGAACAGATCAAAAGTGCCGTCGTTCTACGGTCTCAGATCTTACGAACGCAAATACTTCTCAAGCTTTTTAATGTGGGAATGCACACCTGGAACCAGCTCCACATTGATCCTTTGTTGATCACCGCAGGAAAATTGTAGTTCCGGGCAAAATAACAACAAAAAGCATCGCCCGAAAAATTGATTCTATTTCTAGCTAGCTAGCTAGCACAATACAATCCTGCGCGTAAACAAATTTGATAAATAGACTTTACAAGTCCTTGCTACATTAATCTCCATAATTTATTTCTCATTTTGCAAACACAATATTATCACTTATAACCACTATTGTCCACAAATTCCTATATTTATCGTAGGTACGTGAATAGGAACACCATTTAGATTGTAAAGACGGCCATTGCACAAATAATACAATGTATATAGAAAAAGCGAATCAAGAAACACTGTACAAGTTTACGATTGTAATGTCAGGTTTCTTGACGTCCACGTTATATTAAGGACTAGGTTTTTGTTTTCATGTAACCAGTCTAGTGGAAATTTTATAACCAAACTATCGGATGTCGCAACCTCGTTCCCCATTGGTACGATCTTGCTGCGCCATGTTGTTTCCCATCATGCTTTGCGCGATCTTAACCCCTGGAATTGTGTAATTTAAATGTTTCAAAATATGGTACATTATAATTAGGCTGCAGTGTACCCGTTTTACGTGCCGACGCCAATCAGCGTCATTTACGTCATCATCACAGCCAGGGGTTAGTGTAAGGAACGCGCACGCGCCCATGGAGTCGAGGCTGAGGATGTCGTGCTTCGCGCGGCACCCGCTAGATGGGTGGTGTTGAATGTTTTTGTATCGTTTGAACAGTGAAATCTTGACAAGTCAAACTCTGATAACTTAAAACAACTGTTAAATCAAATAAAGAATCAGACCCTCTGCTGTACGCGATCCTATTTTGACTCGCCATCAGTCTCGCCCAAGTTGTATTTGTGTTTAGCGCACATGACATACAGCGTTTTCTGCGGAGATTGTGCGACCGAGGGTCGAGGACATATTATCAGATGCATGTACAATGTATGTAAAACTCAGTGCAATTTATTTGTCAATATGATTAGGGGAAGGGGGCCAGCTAGGGGTTGGGGTGCTAGATATTACAGTTAGAACGACCAATTTCCGTTAAACCCGTTAAGGCATGGTCACCAATATTTCCGGGGATGGGGAGAAATGTGTGTTTTTTTTGTTACAGTGCAGGCCTGCAGGGGGATGGGAATATTGAAATCGATGATATTGTGGAGTTTTATTGTTTTAGTTTGCTGGTCTTTATACGGTCTTCATGTGGTTTTAAAGTTCCCCAGCCTAGTTAGTCAGGCTACAACGTCCAACAAGTTTGAAGTCCGTAGACCCAATACTCGTGGAGAAAATGGGACATAAGCAAGAATATTTTGCCCGAGTTTGTTTCTGTGCGTAAATTACCCTAGAGTAGGCTGTCAGCGGGGTTCACTCCGTGGTTTGTTTACATGCTATATCTCGTCTTGACGGTATCTTGTTATGAAATATTCCTGATTTTTTTGGACATGTATGGAGAGCTAGTTAGTCAGGCTACAACGTCCAACAAGTTTGAAGTCCGTAGACCCAATACTCGTGGAGAAAATGGGACATAAGCCAGAATATTTTGCCCGAGTTTGTTTCTGTGCGCAAATTGCCATAGAGTAGGCTGTCAGCGGGCTTCACTCCGTGGTTTGTTTTTATGCTATATCTCGTTTTGACGGTATCTTGCTATTAAAAATTCCTGATTTTTTTGACATGTATGGAGAGCTAGTTAGTCAGGCTACAACGTCCAACAAGTTTGAAGTCTGTAGAGCCAATACTCGTGGAGAAAATGGGACATAAGCAAGAATATTTTACCCAACTTTGTTTCTGTGCGTAAATTGCCATAGAGTAGGCTGTCAGCGGGCTTCACTCCTTGGTTTGTTTTTATTTGATATCTCGTCTTGACGGTATCTTGTTATAGAAAAATTCCTGATATTTTTGACACAATGGAGAGCTAGTTAGTCAGGCTACCACGTCCAACAAGTTTGAAGTCCGTAGACCCAATACTCGTGGAGAAAATGGGACATAAGCAAGAATATTTTGCCCGAGTTTGTTTCTGTGTGTAAATTGCAATAGAGTAGGCTGTCAGCGGCTTCACTCCGTGGTTTGTTTTTATGCTATATCTCGTCTTGACTGTATCTTGTTATGAAATATTCCTGATTTTTTTGACATGTATAGAGAGCTAGTTAGTAAGGCTACAACGTCCAACAAGTTTGAAGTCTGTAGACCCAATACTCGTGGAGAAAATGGGACATAAGCAAGAATGTTTTACCCGAGTTTGTTTCTGTGTGTAAATTGCCATAGAGTAGGCTGTCAGCGGGCTTCACTCCGTGGTTTGTTTTTATGCTATATCTCGTCTTGACAGTATCTTGTTATGAAATATTCCTGATTTTTTGACATGTATGAAGAGCTCGTTAGTCAGGCTACAACTTCCAACAAGTTTGAAGTCCGTAGACCCAATACTCGTGGAGAATATGGGACATAAGCCAGAATATTTTGCCCGAGTTTGTGTCTGTGTTTAAATTGCCATAGAGTAGGCTGTCAACGGGCTTCACTCCTTGGTTTGTTTTTATTGGATATCTCGTCTTTACGGTATCTTGTTATGAAAAATTCCTGTGTTTTTTGACATGTATGGAGAGCTAGTTAGTAAGGCTACAACGTCCAACAAGTTTGAAGTCAGTAGACCCAATACTAGTGGAGAAAATGGGACATAAGCCAGAACATTTTGCCCGAGTTTGTTTCTGTGTGTAAATTGCCATAGAGTAGGCTATCAGCGGGCTTCACTCCGTGGTTTCTTTACATGCTATATCTCGTCTTGACGATATCTTGTCATTAAAAAAATCCTGATTTTTTGACATGTATGAAGAGCTATTTAGTCAGGCTACAACGTCCAACAAGTTTGAAGTCCGTAGACCCAATACTAGTGGAGAAAATGTTACATAAGCAAGAATATTTTGCCCGAGTTTGTTTCTGTGCGTAAATTGCCATAGAGTAGGCTGTCAGCGGCTTCACTCCGTGGTTTGTTTACATGCTATATCTCGTCTTGACAGTATCTTGTTATGAAATATTCCTGATTTTTTTGACATGTATGAAGAGCTAGTTAGTCAGGCTACAACGTCCAACAAGTTTGAAGTCCGTAGACCCAATACTCGTGGAGAAAATGGGACATAAGCAAGAACATTTTGCCCGACAGCGTGTCTGTGTGCAAATTGCCATAGAGTAGGCTGTCAGCGGCTTCACTCCGTGGTTTGTTTTTATGCTATATCTCATCTTGACAGTATCTTGTTATGAAATATTCCTATTGTACATAAGGAAGTATATTTTGCCCGAGTTTGTTTCAGTGCGCAAATTGCCATAGAGTAGGCTGTCAGCGGGCTTCACTCCTTGGTTTGTTTTTATATGATATCTCGTCTTGACGTTATCTTGTTATGAACAATCCCTAAATTTTTGACATGTATGGAAAGCTAGTTAGTCAGGCTACAACGTCCAACAAGTTTGAAGTCCGTAGACCCAATACTCGTGGAGAAAATGGGACATGTACAACAATATTTTGCCCGAGTTTGTTTCTGTGTGTAAAATGCCATAGAGTAGGCTGTCAGCGGGCTTCACTCCGTGGTTTGTTTTTATGCTATATCTCGTCTTGACGGTATCTTGTTATGAAATATATCTGATTTTTTTGACATGCATGGAGAGCTAGTTAGTCAGGCTACAACGTCCGACAAGTTTGAAGTCCGTAGACCAAATACTTGTGGAGAAAATGGCACATAAGCAAGAATATTTTGCCCGAGTTTATTTCTGTGTGCAAATTGCCATAGAGTAGGCTGTCAGCGGCTTCACTCAGTGGTTTGTTTTTATGCTATATCTCATCTTGACGTTATCTTGTTATGAAATATTCCTGATTTTTTTGACATGTATAGAGAGCTAGTTAGTGAGGCTACAACGTCCGACAAGTTTGAAGTCCGTAGACCAAATACTCGTGGAGAAAATGGGACATAAGCAAAAATGTTTTACCCGACTTTGTTTCTGTGCGTAAACAGCCGTAGAGTACAGGCTGTCAGCGGCTTCACTCCGTGGTTTGTTTTTATGCTATACCTCGTCTTGACAGTATCTTGTGATAAAAAACTCCTGAATTTTTTGGACATGTATGAAGAGCTAGTTAGTCAGGCTACAACGTCCAACAAGTTTGAAGTCCGTAGACCCAATACTCGTGGAGAAAATGGGACATAAGCAAGAACATTTTGCCCGACTGCGTGTCTGTGTGCAAATTGCCATAGAGTAGGCTGTCAGCGGCTTCACTCCGTGGTTTGTTTTTATGCTATATCTCATCTTGACAGTATCTTGTTATGAAATATTCCTGATTTTTTTGACGTGTATGGAGAGCTAGTTAGTAAGGCTACAACGTCCAACAAATTTGAAGTCCGTAGACCAAATACTCGTGGAGAAAATTGTACATAAGGAAGTATATTTTGCCCGAGTTTGTTTATGCTATATCTCGTCTTGACGGTATCTTGTTATGAAATATATCTGATTTTTTTGACATGCATGGAGAGCTAGTTAGTCAGGCTATAACGTCCAACAAATTTGAAGTCCGTAGACCAAATACTCGTGGAGAAAATGGTACATAAAGAAGTATATTTTGCCCGAGTTTGTTTCAGTGCGCAAATTGCCATAGAGTAGGCTGTCAGCGGGCTTCACTCCTTGGTTTGTTTTTATATGATATCTCGTCTTGACGTTATCTTGTTATGAAAAATCCCTGATTTTTCGATATGTATGGAAAGCTAGTTAGTCAGGCTACAACGACAAACAAGTTTGAAGTCCGTAGACCCAATACTCGTGGAGAAAATGGGACATAAGCCAGAATATTTTGCCCGAGTTTGTTTCTGTGTGTAAATTGCCATAGAGTAGGCTGTCAGCGGGCTTCACTCCGTGGTTTGTTTACATGCTATATCTCGTCTTGACGGTATCTTCTTATAAGAAAATCCTAATTGTTTTGACATGTAAGGCGAGCTGGTTAGTCAGGCTACATCGTCCAACAAGTTTGAAGTCCCTAGACCAAATATTCGTGGAGAAAATCGGACATAAGCAAGAATATTTTGCCCGAGTTTGTTTCTGTGTGTAAATTGCCATAGAGTAGGCTGTCAGCGGGCTTCACTCCGTGGTTTGTTTACATGCTATATCTCGTCTTGACGGTATCTTGTTTGAAAATTTCCGATTTTTTGGACATGCATGGAGAGCTAGTTAGTCAGGCTACAACGTCCAACAAGTTTGAAGTCCGTAGACCGAATACTCGTGGAGAAAATGGGACATAAGCAAGAATATTTTGCCCGAGTTTGTTTCTGTGTGTAAATTGCCATAGAGTAGGCTGTCAGCGGGCTTCACTCCGTGGTTTGTTTACATGCTATATCTCGTCTTGACGGTATCTTTTTATAAGAAAATCCTGATTTTTTTGACATGTAAGGCGACCTTGTTAGTCAGGCTACAACGTCCAACAAGTTTGAAGTCCGTAGACCCAATACTGGTGGAGAAAATGGGACATAAGCAAGAATATTTTGCCCGAGTTTGTTTCTGTGTGTAAATTGCCTTAGAGTAGGCTGTCAGCGGGCTTCACTCCGTGGTTTGTTTACATGCTATATCTCGTCTTGACGGTATCTTGTTATAAGAAAATCCTATTTGTTTTGACATGTAAGGCGAGCTAGTTAGTCAGGCTACAACGTCCAACAAGTTTGAAGTCCGTAGACCCAATACTCGTGGAGAAAATGGGACATAAGCCAGAATATTTTGCCCCAGTTTGTTTCTGTGTGTAAATTGCCATAGAGTAGGCTGTCAGCGGGCTTCACTCCGTGGTTTGTTTACATGCTATATCTCGTCTTGACGGTATCTTGTTATGAAAAATTTCCGATTTTTTTGACATACATTGAGAGCTAGTTAGTCAGGCTACAACGTCCAACAAGTTTGAAGTCCGTAGACCCAATACTAGTGGAGAAAATGGGACATAAGCAAGAATATTTTGCCCGAGTTTGTTTCTGTGTGTAAATTGCCATAGAGTAGGCTGTCAGCGGGCTTCACTCCGTGGTTTGTTTACATGCTATATCTCGTCTTGACGGTATCTTGTTATGAAAAATTTCCGATTTTTTGGACATGCATTGAGAGCTAGTTAGTCAGGCTACAACGTCCAACAAGTTTGAAGTCCGTAGACCCAATACTCGTGGAGAAAATGGGACATAAGCAAGAATATTTTGCCCGAGTTTGTTTTTGTGGGGAAATTGCCATAGAGTAGGCTGTCAGCGGGCTTCACTCCGTGGTTTTTTACATGCTATATCCCGTCTTGACGGTATCTTGTTATGAAAAATTTCCGATTTTTTTGACATGCATTGAGAGCTAGTTAGTCAGGCTACAACGTCCAACAAGTTTGAAGTCCGTAGACCGAATACTAGTGGAGAAAATGGGACATAAGCAAGAATATTTTGCCCGAGTTTGTTTCTGTGGGTAAATTGCCATAGAGTAGGCTGTCAGCGGGCTTCACTCCGTGGTTTGTTTACATGCTATATCTCGTCTTGACGGTATCTTTTTATAAGAAAATCCTGATTTTTTTGACATGTAAGGCGACCTTGTTAGTCAGGCTACAACGTCCAACAAGTTTGAAGTCCGTAGACCCAATACTGGTGGAGAAAATGGGACATAAGCAAGAATATTTTGCCCCAGTTTGTTTCTGTGTGTAAATTGCCTTAGAGTAGGCTGTCAGCGGGCTTCACTCCGTGTTTTGTTTACATGCTATATCTCGTCTTGACGGTATCTTGTTATAAGAAAATCCTATTTGTTTTGACATGTAAGGCGAGCTGGTTAGTCAGGCTACATCGTCCAACAAGTTTGAAGTCCGTAGACCCAATACTCGTGGAGAAAATGGGACATAAGCAAGAATATTTTGCCCAAGTTTGTTTCTGTGGGTAAATTGCCTAAGAGTAGGCTGTCAGCGGGCTTCACTCCGTGGTTTGTTTACATGCTATATCTCGTCTTGACGGTATCTTTTAATGAAAAATTTCCAATTTTTTTGACATACATTGAGAGCTAGTTAGTCAGGCTTCAACGTCCAACAAGTTTGAAGTCCGTAGACCCAATACTCGTGGAGAAAATGGGACATAAGCAAGAATATTTTGCCCGAGTTTGTTTCTGTGTGTAAATTGCCATAGAGTAGGCTGTCAGCGGGCTTCACTCCGTGGTTTGTTTACATGCTATATCTCGTCTTGGCGGTATCTTTTTATATTAAAATCCTAATTTTTTTGACATGTAAGGCGACCTTGTTAGTCAGGCTACAACGTCCAACAAGTTTGAAGTCCGTAGACCAAATATTCGTGGAGAAAATGGGACATAAGCAAGAATATTTTGCCAGAGTTTGTTTCTGTGTGTAAATTGCCATAGAGTAGGCTGTCAGCGGGCTTCACTCCGTGGTTTGTTTACATGCTATATCTCGTCTTGACGGTATCTTGTTATGAAAAATGTCCGATTTTTTGGACATGCATGGAGAGCTAGTTAGTCAGGCTACAACGTCCAACAAGTTTGAAGTCCGTAGACCCAATACTCGTGGAGAAAATGGGACATAAGCAAGAATATTTTGCCCAAGTTTGTTTCTGTGGGTAAATTGCCATAGAGTAGGCTGTCAGCGGGCTTCACTCCGTGGTTTGTTTACATGCTATATCTCGTCTTGACGGTATCTTTTTATAAGAAAATCCTGATTTTTTTGAATTGTAAGGCGACCTTGTTAGTCAGGCTACAACGTCCAACAAGTTTGAAGTCCGTAGACCCAATACTGGTGGAGAAAATGGGACATAAGCAAGAATATTTTGCCCAAGTTTGTTTCTGTGGGTAAATTGCCATAGAGTAGGCTGTCAGCGGGCTTCACTCCGTGGTTTGTTTACATGCTATATCTCGTCTTGACGGTATCTTGTTATGAAAAATGTCCGATTTTTTGACATACATTGAGAGCTAGTTAGTCAGGCTACAACGTCCAACAAGTTTGAAGTCCGTAGACCCAATACTAGTGGAGAAAATGGGACATAAGCAAGAATATTTTGCCCGAGTTTGTTTCTGTGTGTAAATTGCCATAGAGTAGGCTGTCAGCGGGCTTCACTCCGTGGTTTGTTTACATGCTATATCTCGCCTTGACGGTATCTTTTTATATTAAAATCCTAATTTTTTTGACATGTAAGGCGACCTTGTTAGTCAGGCTACAACGTCCAACAAGTTTGAAGTCCGTAGACCAAATATTCGTGGAGAAAATGGGACATAAGCAAGAATATTTTGCCAGAGTTTGTTTCTGTGTGTAAATTGCCATAGAGTAGGCTGTCAGCGGGCTTCACTCCGTGGTTTGTTTACATGCTATATCTCGTCTTGACGGTATCTTGTTATGAAAAATGTCCAATTTTTTTGACATGCATTGAGAGCTAGTTAGTCAGGCTACAACGTCCAACAAGTTTGAAGTCCGTAGACCCAATACTAGTGGAGAAAATGGGACATAAGCAAGAATATTTTGCCCGAGTTTGTTTCTGTATGTAAATTGCCATAGAGTAGGCTGTCAGCGGGCTTCACTCCGTGGTTTGTTTACATGCTATATCTCGTCTTGACGGTATCTTGTTATGAAAAATTTCCGATTTTTCTGACATGCATTGAGAGCTAGTCAGTCAGGCTACAACGTCCAACAAGTTTGAAGTCCGTAGACCCAATACTCGTGGAGAAAATGGGACATAAGCAAGAATATTTTGCCCCAGTTTGTTTCTGTGTGTAAATTGCCATTGAGTAGGCTGTCAGCGGGCTTCACTCCGTGGTTTGTTTACATGCTATATCTCGTCTTGACGGTATCTTGTTATGAAAAATTTCCGATTTTTTTGACATGCGTTGAGAGCTAGTTAGTCAGGCTACAACGTCCAACAAGTTTGAAGTCCGTAGACCCAATACTGGTGGAGAAAATGGGACAAAAGCAAGAATATTTTGCCCGAGTTTGTTTCTGTGTGTAAATTGCCTTAGAGTAGGCTGTCAGCGGGCTTCACTCCGTGTTTTGTTTACATGCTATATCTCGTCTTGACGGTATCTTGTTATAAGAAGATCCTATTTGTTTTGACATGTAAGGCGAGCTGGTTAGTCAGGCTACATCGTCCAACAAGTTTGAAGTCCGTAGACCCAATACTCGTGGAGAAAATGGGACATAAGCAAGAATATTTTGCCCAAGTTTGTTTCTGTGGGTAAATTGCCATAGAGTAGGCTGTCAGCGGGCTTCACTCCGTGGTTTGTTTACATGCTATATCTCGTCTTGACGGTATCTTGTAATGAAAAATTTCCGATTTTTTTGACATACATTGAGAGCTAGTTAGTCAGGCTACAACGTCCAACAAGTTTGAAGTCCGTAGACTCAATACTCGTGGAGAAAATGGGACATAAGCAAGAATATTTTGCCCGAGTTTGTTTCTGTGTGTAAATTGCCATAGAGTAGGCTGTCAGCGGGCTTCACTCCGTGGTTTGTTTACATGCTATATCTCGTCTTGACGGTATCTTTTTATATTAAAATCCTAATTTTTTTGACATGTAAGGCGACCTTGTTAGTCAGGCTACAACGTCCAAAAGTTTGAAGTCCGTAGACCAAATATTCGTGCAGAAAATGGGACATAAGCAAGAATATTTTGCCAGAGTTTGTTTCTGTGTGTAAATTGCCATAGAGTAGGCTGTCAGCGGGCTTCACTCCGTGGTTTGTTTACATGCTATATCTCGTCTTGACGGTATCTTGTTATGAAAAATGTCCGATTTTTTGGACATGCATGGAGAGCTAGTTAGTCAGGCTACAACGTCCAACAAGTTTGAAGTCCGTAGACCCAATACTCGTGGAGAAAATGGGACATAAGCAAGAATATTTTGCCCAAGTTTGTTTCTGTGGGTAAATTGCCATAGAGTAGGCTGTCAGCGGGCTTCACTCCGTGGTTTGTTTACATGATATATCTCGTCTTGACGGTATCTTGTTATGAAAAATGTCCGATTTTTTTGACATGCGTTGAGAGCTAGTTAGTCAGGCTACAACGTCCAACAAGTCTGAAGTCCGTAGACCCAATACTGGTGGAGAAAATGGGACATCAGCAAGAATATTTTGCCCGAGTTTGTTTCTGTGTGTAAATTGCCTTAGAGTAGGCTGTCAGCGGGCTTCACTCCGTGGTTTGTTTACATGCTATATCTTGTCTTGACGGTATCTTTCTATGAAAAATTTCCGATTTTTTTAACATGCATGGAGAGCTAGTTAGTCAGGCTACAACGTCCAACAAGTTTGAAGTCCGTATACCCAATACTCGTGGAGAAAATGGGACATAAGCAAGAATATTTTGACCGAGTTTGTTTCTGTGTGTAAATTGCCATAGAGTAGGCTGTCAGCGTGCTTCACTCCGTGGTTTGTTTACATGCTATATCTCGTCTTGACGGTATCTTGTTATGAAAATTTCCGATTTTTTTGACATGCATGGAGAGCTAGTTAGTCAGGCTACAACGTCCAACAAGTTTGAAGTCCGTATACCCAATACTCGTGGAGAAAATGGGACATAAGCAAGAATATTTTGCCCGAGTTTGTTTCTGTGTGTAAATTGGCATAGAGTAGGCTGTCAGCGTGCTTCACTCCGTGGTTTGTTTACATGCTATATCTCGTCTTGACGGTATCTTGTTATAAGAAGATCCTATTTGTTTTGACATGTAAGGCGAGCTGGTTAGTCAGGCTACATCGTCCAACAAGTTTGAAGTCCGTAGACCCAATACTCGTGGAGAAAATGGGACATAAGCAAGAATATTTTGCCCAAGTTTGTTTCTGTGGGTAAATTGCCATAGAGTAGGCTGTCAGCGGGCTTCACTCCGTGGTTTGTTTACATGCTATATCTCGTCTTGACGGTATCTTGTAATGAAAAATTTCCGATTTTTTTGACATACATTGAGAGCTAGTTAGTCAGGCTACAACGTCCAACAAGTTTGAAGTCCGTAGACTCAATACTCGTAGAGAAAATGGGACATAAGCAAGAATATTTTGCCCGAGTTTGTTTCTGTGTGTAAATTGCCATAGAGTAGGCTGTCAGCGGGCTTCACTCCGTGGTTTGTTTACATGCTATATCTCGTCTTGACGGTATCTTTTTATATTAAAATCCTAATTTTTTTGACATGTAAGGCGACCTTGTTAGTCAGGCTACAACGTCCAACAAGTTTGAAGTCCGTAGACCAAATATTCGTGGAGAAAATGGGACATAAGCAAGAATATTTTGCCAGAGTTTGTTTCTGTGTGTAAATTGCCATAGAGTAGGCTGTCAGCGGGCTTCACTCCGTGGTTTGTTTACATGCTATATCTCGTCTTGACGGTATCTTGTTATGAAAAATGTCCGATTTTTTGGACATGCATGGAGAGCTAGTTAGTCAGGCTACAACGTCCAACAAGTTTGAAGTCCGTAGACCCAATACTCGTGGAGAAAATGGGACATAAGCAAGAATATTTTGCCCAAGTTTGTTTCTGTGGGTAAATTGCCATAGAGTAGGCTGTCAGCGGGCTTCACTCCGTGGTTTGTTTACATGCTATATCTCGTCTTGACGGTATCTTGTTATGAAAAATGTCCGATTTTTTTGACATGCGTTGAGAGCTAGTTAGTCAGGCTACAACGTCCAACAAGTCTGAAGTCCGTAGACCCAATACTGGTGGAGAAAATGGGACATCAGCAAGAATATTTTGCCCGAGTTTGTTTCTGTGTGTAAATTGCCTTAGAGTAGGCTGTCAGCGGGCTTCACTCCGTGGTTTGTTTACATGCTATATCTCGTCTTGACGGTATCTTGTTATAAGAAAATCCTATTTGTTTTGACATGTAAGGCGAGCTGGTTAGTCAGGCTACATCGTCCAACAAGTTTGAAGTCCGTAGACCCAATACTCGTGGAGAAAATGGGACATAAGCAAGAATATTTTGCCCAAGTTTGTTTCTGTGGGTAAATTGCCATAGAGTAGGCTGTCAGCGGGCTTCACTCCGTGGTTTGTTTACATGCTATATCTCGTCTTGACGGTATCTTGTTATGAAAAATTTCCGATTTTTTTGACATGCGTTGAGAGCTAGTTAGTCAGGCTACAACGTCCAACAAGTCTGAAGTCCGTAGACCCAATACTGGTGGAGAAAATGGGACATCAGCAAGAATATTTTGCCCGAGTTTGTTTCTGTGTGTAAATTGCCTTAGAGTAGGCTGTCAGCGGGCTTCACTCCGTGGTTTGTTTACATGCTATATCTCGTCTTGACGGTATCTTGTTATAAGAAAATCCTATTTGTTTTGACATGTAAGGCGAGCTGGTTAGTCAGGCTACATCGTCCAACAAGTTTGAAGTCCGTAGACCCAATACTCGTGGAGAAAATGGGACATAAGCAAGAATATTTTGCCCAAGTTTGTTTCTGTGGGTAAATTGCCATAGAGTAGGCTGTCAGCGGGCTTCACTCCGTGGTTTGTTTACATGCTATATCTCGTCTTGACGGTATCTTGTTATGAAAAATGTCCGATTTTTTTGACATACATTGAGAGCTAGTTAGTCAGGCTACAACGTCCAACAAGTTTGAAGTCCGTAGACCCAATACTCGTGGAGAAAATGGGACATCAGCCAGAATATTTTGCCCGAGTTTGTTTCTGTGTGTAAATTGCCATAGAGTAGGCTGTCAGCGGGCTTCACTCCGTGGTTTGTTTACATGCTATATCTTGTCTTGACGGTATCTTTCTATGAAAAATTTCCGATTTTTTTAACATGCATGGAGAGCTAGTTAGTCAGGCTACAACGTCCAACAAGTTTGAAGTCCGTATACCCAATACTCGTGGAGAAAATGGGACATAAGCAAGAATATTTTGACCGAGTTTGTTTCTGTGTGTAAATTGCCATAGAGTAGGCTGTCAGCGTGCTTCACTCCGTGGTTTGTTTACATGCTATATCTCGTCTTGACGGTATCTTGTTATGAAAATTTCCGATTTTTTTGACATGCATGGAGAGCTAGTTAGTCAGGCTACAACGTCCAACAAGTTTGAAGTCCGTATACCCAATACTCGTGGAGAAAATGGGACATAAGCAAGAATATTTTGCCCGAGTTTGTTTCTGTGTGTAAATTGGCTTAGAGTAGGCTGTCAGCGTGCTTCACTCCGTGGTTTGTTTACATGCTATATCTCGTCTTGACGGTATCTTGTTATAAAAATTTCCGATTTTTTTTGACATGCATGGATAGCTAGTTAGTCAGGCTACAACGTCCAACAAGTTTGAAGTCCGTAGACCCAATACTCGTGGAGAAAATGGGACATAAGCCAGAATATTTTGCCCGAATTTGTTTCTGTCTGTAAATTGCCATAGAGTAGGCTGTCAGCGTGCTTCACTCCGTGGTTTGTTACATGCTATGTCTCGTCTTGACGGTATCTTGTTATGAAAATTTCCGATTTTTTTTACATGCATGGAGAGCTAGTTAGTCAGGCTACAACGTCCAACAAGTTTGAAGTCCGTACAACCAATACTCGTGGAGAAAATGGGACATAAGCCAGAATATTTTGCCCGAGTTTGTTTCTGTGTGTAAATTGCCATAGAGTAGTCTGTCAGCGGGCTTCACTCCGTGGTTTGTTTACATGCTATATCTCGTGTTGACGGTATCTTGTTATGAAAAATTTGCAATTTTTTTGACATGCATGGAGAGCTTGTTAGTCAGGCTACAACGTCCAACAAGTTTGAAGTCCGTACAACCAATACTCGTGGAGAAAATGGGACATAAGCAAGAATATTTTGCCCCAGTTTTTGTGTGTAAATTGCCGTAGAGTAGGCTGTCAGCTGGTTCACTCCGTGGTTTGTTTACATGCTATATCTCGTCTTGACGGTGTCTTGTTATGAAAAATTTCCAATTTTTTTGACATGCATAAAAAGCTGGTTAGTCAGGCTACAACGTCCAACAAGTTTGAAGTCCGTAGACCCAATACTCGTGGAGAAAATGGGACATAAGCAAGAATATTTTGCCCGAGTTTGTTTCTGTGTGTAAATTGCCATAGAGTAGTCTGTCAGCGGGCTTCACTCCGTGGTTTGTTTACATGCTATATCCCGTCTTGTCGCTAACTTTTTATGAAAAATTTCCAATTTTTTTGACATGCATGGAGAGCTAGTTAGTCAGGCTACAACGTCCAACAAGTTTGAAGTCCGTAGACCCAATACTCGTGGAGAAAATGGGACATAAGCCAGAATATTTTGCCCGAGTTTGTTTCTGTGTGTAAATTGCCATAGAGTAGTCTGTCAGCGGGCTTCACTCCGTGGTTTGTTTACATGCTATATCCCGTCTTGACGCTAACTTTTTATGAAAAATTTCCGATTTTTTTGACATGCATGGAGAGCTAGTTAGTCAGGCTACAACGTCCAACAAGTTTGAAGTCCGTACAACCAATACTCGTGGAGAAAATGGGACATAAGCAAGAATATTTTGACCGAGTTTGTTTCTGTGTGTAAATTGCCATAGAGTAGGCTGTCAGCGTGCTTCACTCCGTGGTTTGTTTACATGCTATATCTCGTCTTGACGGTGTCTTGTTATGAAAAATTTCCAATTTTTTTGACATACATGGAGAGCTAGTTAGTAGGGCTACAACATCCAACAAGTTTGAAGTCCGTAGACCCAATACTCGTGGAGAAAATGGGACATAAGCAAGAATATCTTGCCCGAGTTTTTTTCTGTGTGTAAATTGCCATAGAGTAGGCTGTCAGCGGGCTTCACTCCGTGGTTTGTTTACACGCTATATCTCGTCTTGACAGTATCTTGTTATGAAAAATTTCCGATTTTTTTGACATGCATGGAGAGCTGGTTAGTCAGGCTACAACGTCCAACAAGTTTGAAGTCCGTACAACCAATACTCGTGGAGAAAATGGGACATAAGCAAGAATATTTTGCCCGAGTTTTCTTCTGTGTTCAAACTGCCATAGAGTAGGCTGTCAGTGGGCTTCACTCCGTGGTTTGTTTACATGCTATATCTCGTCTTGACGCTACTTTTTTATGAAAAATTTCCGATTTTTTTGACATGCATGGAGAGCTAATTAGTCAGGCTACAACGTCCAACAAGTTTGAAGTCCGTAGACCAAATACTCGTGGAGAAAATGGGACATAAGCCAGAATATTTTGCCCCAGTTTGTTTCTGTGTGTAAATTGCCATAGAGTAGGCTGTCAGCGGGCTTCACTCCGTGGTTTGTTTACATGCTATATCTCGTCTTGACGGTATCTTGTTATGAACAATTTCCAATTTTTTTGACATGCATGGAGAGCTAGTTAGTCAGGCTACAACGTCCAACAAGTTTAAAGTCCGTAGACCCAATACTCGTGGAAAAAATGGGACATAAGCAAGAATATTTTGACCGAGTTTGTTTCTGTGTGTAAATTGCCATAGAGTAGGCTGTCAGCGGGCTTCACTCCGTGGTTTGTTTACATGCTATATCTCATCTTGACGGTATCTTGTGATGAAAAATTTCCAATTTTTTTGACATACATGGAGAGCTAGTTAGCCAGGCTACAACGTCCAACAAGTTTGAAGTCCGTAGACCCAATACTCGTGGAGAAAATTGGACATAAGCCAGAATATTTATCCCCATTTTGTTTCTGTGTGTAAATTGCCATAGAGTAGGCTGTCAGCGGGCTTCACTCCGTGGTTTGTTTACATGCTATATGCCGTCTTGACGGTATCGTGTAATGAAAAATTTCCAATTTTTTTGACATGCATGGAGAGGTAGTTAGTCAGGCTACAACGTCCAACAAGTTTGAAGTCCGTAGACCAAATACTCGTGGACAAAATGGGACATAAGCCAGAATATTTTGCCCCAGTTTGTTGCTGTGTGTAAATTGCCTTAGAGTAGGCTGTCAGCGGGCTTCACTCTGTGTTTTTTTTTACATGCTATATCTCGTCTTGACGGTATCTTTCTATGAAAAATTTCCAATTTTTTTGACATGCATGGAGAGCTAGTTAGTCAGGCTACAACGTCCAACAAGTTTGAAGTCCGTAGACCCAATACTCGTGGAGAAAATGGGACATAAGCCAGAATATTTTGCCCCAGTTTGTTTCTGTGTGTAAATTGCCATAGAGTAGGCTGTCAGCGGGCTTCACTCCGTTGTTTGTTTACATGCTATATCTGGTCTTGACGGTATCTTTCTATGAAAAATCTCCGATTTTTTTGACATGCATGGAGAGCTAGTTAGTCAGGCTACAACGTCCAACAAGTTTGAAGTCCGTAGACCCAATACTCGTGGAGAAAATGGGACATAAGCCAGAATATTTTGCCCCAGTTTGTTTCTGTGTGTAAATTGCCATAGAGTAGGCTGTCAGCGGGCTTCACTCCGTGGTTTGTTTACATGCTATATCTCGTCTTGACGGTATCTTTCTATGAAAAATTTCCGATTTTTTTGACATGCATGGAGAGCTAGTTAGTCAGGCTACAACGTCCAACAAGTTTGAAGTCCGTAGACCCAATACTCGTGGAGAAAATGGGACATAAGCCAGAATATTTTGCCCCAGTTTGTTTCTGTGTGTAAATTGCCATAGAGTAGGCTGTCAGCGGGCTTCACTCCGTGGTTTGTTTACATGCTATATCTCGTCTTGACGGTATCTTTCTATGAAAAATTTCCGATTTTTTTGACATGCATGGAGAGCTAGTTAGTCAGGCTACAACGTCCAACAAGTTTGAAGTCCGTAGACCCAATACTCGTGGAGAAAATGGGACATAAGCCAGAATATTTTGCCCCAGTTTGTTTCTGTGTGTAAATTGCCATAGAGTAGGCTGTCAGCGGGCTTCACTCTGTGGTTTGTTTACATGCTATATCTCGTCTTGACGGTATCTTTCTATGAAAAATCTCCGATTTTTTTGACATGCATGGAGAGCTAGTTAGTCAGGCTACAACGTCCAACAAGTTTGAAGTCCGTAGACCCAATACTCGTGGAGAAAATGGGACATAAGCCAGAATATTTTGCCCCAGTTTGTTTCTGTGTGTAAATTGCCATAGAGTAGGCTGTCAGCGGGCTTCACTCCGTGGTTTGTTTACATGCTATATCTCGTCTTGACGGTATCTTGTTATGAAAAATTTCCAATTTTTTTGACATGCATGGAGAGCTAGTTAGTCAGGCTACAACGTCCAACAAGTTTGAAGTCCGTAGACCCAATACTCGTGGAGAAAATGGGACATAAGCCAGAATATTTTGCCCCAGTTTGTTTCTGTGTGTAAATTGCCATAGAGTAGGCTGTCAGCGGGCTTCACTCCGTGGTTTGTTTACATGCTATATCTCGTCTTGACGGTATCTTTCTATGAAAAATTTCCGATTTTTTGACATGCATGGAGAGCTAGTTAGTCAGGCTACAACGTCCAACAAGTTTGAAGTCCGTAGACCCAATACTCGTGGAGAAAATGGGACATAAGCCAGAATATTTTGCCCCAGTTTGTTTCTGTGTGTAAATTGCCATAGAGTAGGCTGTCAGCGGGCTTCACTCCGTGGTTTGTTTACATGCTATATCTCGTCTTGACGGTATCTTTCTATGAAAAATTTCGGATTTTTTTGACATGCATGGAGAGCTAGTTAGTCAGGCTACAACGTCCAACAAGTTTGAAGTCCGTAGACCCAATACTCGTGGAGAAAATGGGACATAAGCCAGAATATTTTGCCCCAGTTTGTTTCTGTGTGTAAATTGCCATAGAGTAGGCTGTCAGCGGGCTTCACTCCTTGGTTTGTTTACATGCTATATCTCGTCTTGACGGTATCTTTCTATGAAAAAGTTCCGATTTTGTTGACATGCATGGAGAGCTAGTTAGTCAGGCTACAACGTCCAACAAGTTTGAAGTCCGTAGACCCAATACTCGTGGAGAAAATGGGACATAAGCCAGAATATTTTGCCCCAGTTTGTTTCTGTGTGTAAATTGCCATAGAGTAGGCTGTCAGCGGGCTTCACTCCGTGGTTTGTTTACATGCTATATCTCGTCTTGACGGTATCTTTCTATGAAAAATTTCCGATTTTTTTGACATGCATGGAGAGCTAGTTAGTCAGGCTACAACGTCCAACAAGTTTGAAGTCCGTAGACCCAATACTCGTGGAGAAAATGGGACATAAGCCAGAATATTTTGCCCCAGTTTGTTTCTGTGTGTAAATTGCCATAGAGTAGGCTGTCAGCGGGCTTCACTCCGTGGTTTGTTTACATGCTATATCTCGTCTTGACGGTATCTTTCTATGAAAAATTTCCAATTTTTTTGACATGCATGGAGAGCTAGTTAGTCAGGCTACAACGTCCAACAAGTTTGAAGTCCGTAGACCCAATACTCGTGGAGAAAATGGGACATAAGCCAGAATATTTTGCCCCAGTTTGTTTCTGTGTGTAAATTGCCATAGAGTAGGCTGTCAGCGGGCTTCACTCCGTGGTTTGTTTACATGCTATATCTCGTCTTGACGGTATCTTGTTATGAAACATTTTCGATTTTTTTGACATGCATGGAGAGCTAGTTAGTCAGGCTACAACGTCCAACAAGTTTGAAGTCCGTAGACCCAATACTCGTGGAGAAAATGGGACATAAGCCAGAATATTTTGCCCCAGTTTGTTTCTGTGTGTAAATTGCCATAGAGTAGGCTGTCAGCGGGCTTCACTCCGTGGTTTGTTTACATGCTATATCTCGTCTTGACGGTATCTTTCTATGAAAAATTTCGGATTTTTTTGACATGCATGGAGAGCTAGTTAGTCAGGCTACAACGTCCAACAAGTTTGAAGTCCGTAGACCCAATACTCGTGGAGAAAATGGGACATAAGCCAGAATATTTTGCCCCAGTTTGTTTCTGTGTGTAAATTGCCATAGAGTAGGCTGTCAGCGGGCTTCACTCCGTGGTTTGTTTACATGCTATATCTCGTCTTGACGGTATCTTTCTATGAAAAATTTCCCTCTTTCTTGACATGCATGGAGAGCTAGTTAGTCAGGCTACAACGTCCAACAAGTTTGAAGTCCGTAGACCCAATACTCGTGGAGAAAATGGGACATAAGCCAGAATATTTTGCCCCAGTTTGTTTCTGTGTGTAAATTGCCATAGAGTAGGCTGTCAGCGGGCTTCACTCCGTGGTTTGTTTACATGCTATATCTCGTCTTGACGGTATCTTGTTATGAAAAATTTCCGATTTTTTTGACATGCATGGAGAGCTAGTTAGTCAGGCTACAACGTCCAACAAGTTTGAAGTCCGTAGACCCAATACTCGTGGAGAAAATGGGACATAAGCCAGAATATTTTGCCCCAGTTTGTTTCTGTGTGTAAATTGCCATAGAGTAGGCTGTCAGCGGGCTTCACTCCGTGGTTTGTTTACTTGCTATATCTCGTCTTGACGGTATCTTGTTATGAGAAAGTTAGAATGTTTTTGACATGCATGGAGAGCTAGTTAGTCAGGCTACAACGTCCAACAAGTTTGAAGTCCGTAGACCCAATACTCGTGGAGAAAATGGGACATAAGCCAGAATATTTTGCCCCAGTTTGTTTCTGTGTGTAAATTGCCATAGAGTAGGCTGTCAGCGGGCTTCACTCCGTGGTTTGTTTACATGCTATATCTCGTCTTGACGGTATCTTTCTATGAAAAATTTCCGATTTTTTTGACATGCATGGAGAGCTAGTTAGTCAGGCTACAACGTCCAACAAGTTTGAAGTCCGTAGACCCAATACTCGTGGAGAAAATGGGACATAAGCCAGAATATTTTGCCCCAGTTTGTTTCTGTGTGTAAATTGCCATAGAGTAGGCTGTCAGCGGGCTTCACTCCGTGGTTTGTTTACATGCTATATCTCGTCTTGACGGTATCTTGTTATGAAAAATTTCCTGTATTTTTGACATGCATGGAGAGCTAGTTAGTCAGGCTACAACGTCCAACAAGTTTGAAGTCCGTAGACCCAATACTCGTGGAGAAAATGGGACATAAGCCAGAATATTTTGCCCCAGTTTGTTTCTGTGTGTAAATTGCCATAGAGTAGGCTGTCAGCGGGCTTCACTCCGTGGTTTGTTTACATGCTATATCTCGTCTTGACGGTATCTTTCTATGAAAAATTTCCGATTTTTTTGACATGCATGGAGAGCTAGTTAGTCAGGCTACAACGTCCAACAAGTTTGAAGTCCGTAGACCCAATACTCGTGGAGAAAATGGGACATAAGCCAGAATATTTTGCCCCAGTTTGTTTCTGTGTGTAAATTGCCATAGAGTAGGCTGTCAGCGGGCTTCACTCCGTGGTTTGTTTACATGCTATATCTCGTCTTGACGGTATCTTGTTATGAAACATTTCTGATTTTTTGGACATGCATGGAGAGCTAGTTAGTCAGGCTACAACGTCCAACAAGTTTGAAGTCCGTAGACCCAATACTCGTGGAGAAAATGGGACATAAGCCAGAATATTTTGCCCCAGTTTGTTTCTGTGTGTAAATTGCCATAGAGTAGGCTGTCAGCGGGCTTCACTCCGTGGTTTGTTTACATGCTATATCTCGTCTTGACGGTATCTTTCTATGAAAAATTTCCGATTTTTTTGACATGCATGGAGAGCTAGTTAGTCAGGCTACAACGTCCAACAAGTTTGAAGTCCGTAGACCCAATACTCGTGGAGAAAATGGGACATAAGCCAGAATATTTTGCCCCAGTTTGTTTCTGTGTGTAAATTGCCATAGAGTAGGCTGTCAGCGGGCTTCACTCCGTGGTTTGTTTACATGCTATATCTCGTCTTGACGGTATCTTTCTATGAAAAATTTCCGATTTTTTTGACATGCATGGAGAGCTAGTTAGTCAGGCTACAACGTCCAACAAGTTTGAAGTCCGTAGACCCAATACTCGTGGAGAAAATGGGACATAAGCCAGAATATTTTGCCCCAGTTTGTTTCTGTGTGTAAATTGCCATAGAGTAGGCTGTCAGCGGGCTTCACTCCGTGGTTTGTTTACATGCTATATCTCGTCTTGACGGTATCTTGTTATGAAAAATTTCCGATTTTTTTGACATGCATGGAGAGCTAGTTAGTCAGGCTACAACGTCCAACAAGTTTGAAGTCCGTAGACCCAATACTCGTGGAGAAAATGGGACATAAGCCAGAATATTTTGCCCCAGTTTGTTTCTGTGTGTAAATTGCCATAGAGTAGGCTGTCAGCGGGCTTCACTCCGTGGTTTGTTTACATGCTATATCTCGTCTTGACGGTATCTTTCTATGAAAAATTTCCGATTTTTTTGACATGCATGGAGAGCTAGTTAGTCAGGCTACAACGTCCAACAAGTTTGAAGTCCGTAGACCCAATACTCGTGGAGAAAATGGGACATAAGCCAGAATATTTTGCCCCAGTTTGTTTCTGTGTGTAAATTGCCATAGAGTAGGCTGTCAGCGGGCTTCACTCCGTGGTTTGTTTACATGCTATATCTCGTCTTGACGGTATCTTGTTATGAAAAATTTCCGATTTTTTTGACATGCATGGAGAGCTAGTTAGTCAGGCTACAACGTCCAACAAGTTTGAAGTCCGTAGACCCAATACTCGTGGAGAAAATGGGACATAAGCCAGAATATTTTGCCCCAGTTTGTTTCTGTGTGTAAATTGCCATAGAGTAGGCTGTCAGCGGGCTTCACTCCGTGGTTTGTTTACATGCTATATCTCGTCTTGACGGTATCTTTCTATGAAAAATTTCCGATTTTTTTGACATGCATGGAGAGCTAGTTAGTCAGGCTACAACGTCCAACAAGTTTGAAGTCCGTAGACCCAATACTCGTGGAGAAAATGGGACATAAGCCAGAATATTTTGCCCCAGTTTGTTTCTGTGTGTAAATTGCCATAGAGTAGGCTGTCAGCGGGCTTCACTCCGTGGTTTGTTTACATGCTATATCTCGTCTTGACGGTATCTTGTTATGAAAAATTTCCGATTTTTTTGACATGCATGGAGAGCTAGTTAGTCAGGCTACAACGTCCAACAAGTTTGAAGTCCGTAGACCCAATACTCGTGGAGAAAATGGGACATAAGCCAGAATATTTTGCCCCAGTTTGTTTCTGTGTGTAAATTGCCATAGAGTAGGCTGTCAGCGGGCTTCACTCCGTGGTTTGTTTACATGCTATATCTCGTCTTGACGGTATCTTGTTATGAAAAATTTCCGATTTTTTTGACATGCATGGAGAGCTAGTTAGTCAGGCTACAACGTCCAACAAGTTTGAAGTCCGTAGACCCAATACTCGTGGAGAAAATGGGACATAAGCCAGAATATTTTGCCCCAGTTTGTTTCTGTGTGTAAATTGCCATAGAGTAGGCTGTCAGCGGGCTTCACTCCGTGGTTTGTTTACATGCTATATCTCGTCTTGACGGTATCTTGTTATGAGAAAGTTAGAATTTTTTGACATGCATGGAGAGCTAGTTAGTCAGGCTACAACGTCCAACAAGTTTGAAGTCCGTAGACCCAATACTCGTGGAGAAAATGGGACATAAGCCAGAATATTTTGCCCCAGTTTGTTTCTGTGTGTAAATTGCCATAGAGTAGGCTGTCAGCGGGCTTCACTCCGTGGTTTGTTTACATGCTATATCTCGTCTTGACGGTATCTTTCTATGAAATATTTCGGATTTTTTTGACATGCATGGAGAGCTAGTTAGTCAGGCTACAACGTCCAACAAGTTTGAAGTCCGTAGACCCAATACTCGTGGAGAAAATGGGACATAAGCCAGAATATTTTGCCCCAGTTTGTTTCTGTGTGTAAATTGCCATAGAGTAGGCTGTCAGCGGGCTTCACTCCGTGGTTTGTTTACATGCTATATCTCGTCTTGACGGTATCTTGTTATGAAAAATTTCCGATTTTTTGAAATGCATGGAGAGCTAGTTAGTCAGGCTACAACGTCCAACAAGTTTGAAGTCCGTAGACCCAATACTCGTGGAGAAAATGGGACATAAGCCAGAATATTTTGCCCCAGTTTGTTTCTGTGTGTAAATTGCCATAGAGTAGGCTGTCAGCGGGCTTCACTCCGTGGTTTGTTTACATGCTATATCTCGTCTTGACGGTATCTTGTTATGAAAAATTTCCGATTTTTTTGACATGCATGGAGAGCTAGTTAGTCAGGCTACAACGTCCAACAAGTTTGAAGTCCGTAGACCCAATACTCGTGGAGAAAATGGGACATAAGCCAGAATATTTTGCCCCAGTTTGTTTCTGTGTGTAAATTGCCATAGAGTAGGCTGTCAGCGGGCTTCACTCCGTGGTTTGTTTACATGCTATATCTCGTCTTGACGGTATCTTTCTATGAAAAATTTCCGATTTTTTTGACATGCATGGAGAGCTAGTTAGTCAGGCTACAACGTCCAACAAGTTTGAAGTCCGTAGACCCAATACTCGTGGAGAAAATGGGACATAAGCCAGAATATTTTGCCCCAGTTTGTTTCTGTGTGTAAATTGCCATAGAGTAGGCTGTCAGCGGGCTTCACTCCGTGGTTTGTTTACATGCTATATCTCGTCTTGACGGTATCTTTCTATGACAAATTTCCGATTTTTGACATGCATGGAGAGCTAGTTAGTCAGGCTACAACGTCCAACAAGTTTGAAGTCCGTAGACCCAATACTCGTGGAGAAAATGGGACATAAGCCAGAATATTTTGCCCCAGTTTGTTTCTGTGTGTAAATTGCCATAGAGTAGGCTGTCAGCGGGCTTCACTCCGTGGTTTGTTTACATGCTATATCTCGTCTTGACGGTATCTTGTTATGAAAAATTTCCGATTTTTTTGACATGCATGGAGAGCTAGTTAGTCAGGCTACAACGTCCAACAAGTTTGAAGTCCGTAGACCCAATACTCGTGGAGAAAATGGGACATAAGCCAGAATATTTTGCCCCAGTTTGTTTCTGTGTGTAAATTGCCATAGAGTAGGCTGTCAGCGGGCTTCACTCCGTGGTTTGTTTACATGCTATATCTCGTCTTGACGGTATCTTTCTATGAAAAATTTCCGATTTTTTGACATGCATGGAGAGCTAGTTAGTCAGGCTACAACGTCCAACAAGTTTGAAGTCCGTAGACCCAATACTCGTGGAGAAAATGGGACATAAGCCAGAATATTTTGCCCCAGTTTGTTTCTGTGTGTAAATTGCCATAGAGTAGGCTGTCAGCGGGCTTCACTCCGTGGTTTGTTTACATGCTATATCTCGTCTTGACGGTATCTTGTTATGAAACATTTTCGATTTTTTGACATGCATGGAGAGCTAGTTAGTCAGGCTACAACGTCCAACAAGTTTGAAGTCCGTAGACCCAATACTCGTGGAGAAAATGGGACATAAGCCAGAATATTTTGCCCCAGTTTGTTTCTGTGTGTAAATTGCCATAGAGTAGGCTGTCAGCGGGCTTCACTCCGTGGTTTGTTTACATGCTATATCTCGTCTTGACGGTATCTTGTTATGAAAAATTTCCGATTTTTGACATGCATGGAGAGCTAGTTAGTCAGGCTACAACGTCCAACAAGTTTGAAGTCCGTAGACCCAATACTCGTGGAGAAAATGGGACATAAGCCAGAATATTTTGCCCCAGTTTGTTTCTGTGTGTAAATTGCCATAGAGTAGGCTGTCAGCGGGCTTCACTCCGTGGTTTGTTTACATGCTATATCTCGTCTTGACGGTATCTTTCTATGAAAAATTTCCGATTTTTGACATGCATGGAGAGCTAGTTAGTCAGGCTACAACGTCCAACAAGTTTGAAGTCCGTAGACCCAATACTCGTGGAGAAAATGGGACATAAGCCAGAATATTTTGCCCCAGTTTGTTTCTGTGTGTAAATTGCCATAGAGTAGGCTGTCAGCGGGCTTCACTCCGTGGTTTGTTTACATGCTATATCTCGTCTTGACGGTATCTTGTTATGAAAAATTTCCGATTTTTTTGACATGCATGGAGAGCTAGTTAGTCAGGCTACAACGTCCAACAAGTTTGAAGTCCGTAGACCCAATACTCGTGGAGAAAATGGGACATAAGCCAGAATATTTTGCCCCAGTTTGTTTCTGTGTGTAAATTGCCATAGAGTAGGCTGTCAGCGGGCTTCACTCCGTGGTTTGTTTACATGCTATATCTCGTCTTGACGGTATCTTTCTATGAAAAATTTCCGATTTTTTTGACATGCATGGAGAGCTAGTTAGTCAGGCTACAACGTCCAACAAGTTTGAAGTCCGTAGACCCAATACTCGTGGAGAAAATGGGACATAAGCCAGAATATTTTGCCCCAGTTTGTTTCTGTGTGTAAATTGCCATAGAGTAGGCTGTCAGCGGGCTTCACTCCGTGGTTTGTTTACATGCTATATCTCGTCTTGACGGTATCTTGTTATGAGAAAGTTAGAATTTTTTGGGCATGCATGGAGAGCTAGTTAGTCAGGCTACAACGTCCAACAAGTTTGAAGTCCGTAGACCCAATACTCGTGGAGAAAATGGGACATAAGCCAGAATATTTTGCCCCAGTTTGTTTCTGTGTGTAAATTGCCATAGAGTAGGCTGTCAGCGGGCTTCACTCCGTGGTTTGTTTACATGCTATATCTCGTCTTGACGGTATCTTGTTATGAAAAATTTCCGATTTTTTTGACATGCATGGAGAGCTAGTTAGTCAGGCTACAACGTCCAACAAGTTTGAAGTCCGTAGACCCAATACTCGTGGAGAAAATGGGACATAAGCCAGAATATTTTGCCCCAGTTTGTTTCTGTGTGTAAATTGCCATAGAGTAGGCTGTCAGCGGGCTTCACTCCGTGGTTTGTTTACATGCTATATCTCGTCTTGACGGTATCTTGTTATGAAAAATTTCCAATTTTTTTGACATGCATGGAGAGCTAGTTAGTCAGGCTACAACGTCCAACAAGTTTGAAGTCCGTAGACCCAATACTCGTGGAGAAAATGGGACATAAGCCAGAATATTTTGCCCCAGTTTGTTTCTGTGTGTAAATTGCCATAGAGTAGGCTGTCAGCGGGCTTCACTCCGTGGTTTGTTTACATGCTATATCTCGTCTTGACGGTATCTTTCTATGAAAAATTTTCGATTTTTTTGACATGCATGGAGAGCTAGTTAGTCAGGCTACAACGTCCAACAAGTTTGAAGTCCGTAGACCCAATACTCGTGGAGAAAATGGGACATAAGCCAGAATATTTTGCCCCAGTTTGTTTCTGTGTGTAAATTGCCATAGAGTAGGCTGTCAGCGGGCTTCACTCCGTGGTTTGTTTACATGCTATATCTCGTCTTGGCGGTATCTTGTTATGAAAAATTCTGACATTTTTTGACATGTATGGAGAGCTAGTTAGTCAGGCTACAACGTCCAACAAGTTTGAAGTCCGTAGACCCAATACTCGTGGAGAAAATGGGACATAAGCCAGAATATTTTGCCCCAGTTTGTTTCTGTGTGTAAATTGCCATAGAGTAGGCTGTCAGCGGGCTTCACTCCGTGGTTTGTTTACATGCTATATCTCGTCTTGACGGTATCTTTCTATGAAAAATTTACCCCTGCTTGAACATGCTTAGAGAGCCAGTTAGTGAGGCTACAACGTCCAACAAGATTGAAGTCCGTAGACCCAATACTCGTGGAGAAAATGGGACATAAGCCAGAATATTTTGCCCCAGTTTGTTTCTGTGTGTAAATTGCCATAGAGTAGGCTGTCAGCGGGCTTCACTCCGTGGTTTGTTTACATGCTATATCTCGTCTTGACGGTATCTTTCTATGAAAAATTTCCGATTTTTTGACATGCATGGAGAGCTAGTTAGTCAGGCTACAACGTCCAACAAGTTTGAAGTCCGTAGACCCAATACTCGTGGAGAAAATGGGACATAAGCCAGAATATTTTGCCCCAGTTTGTTTCTGTGTGTAAATTGCCATAGAGTAGGCTGTCAGCGGGCTTCACTCCGTGGTTTGTTTACATGCTATATCTCGTCTTGACGGTATCTTTCTATGAAAAATTTCCGATTTTTTGACATGCATGGAGAGCTAGTTAGTCAGGCTACAACGTCCAACAAGTTTGAAGTCCGTAGACCCAATACTCGTGGAGAAAATGGGACATAAGCCAGAATATTTTGCCCCAGTTTGTTTCTGTGTGTAAATTGCCATAGAGTAGGCTGTCAGCGGGCTTCACTCCGTGGTTTGTTTACATGCTATATCTCGTCTTGACGGTATCTATCTATGTAAAATTTCGATTTTTGACATGCATGGAGAGCTAGTTAGTCAGGCTACAACGTCCAACAAGTTTGAAGTCCGTAGACCCAATACTCGTGGAGAAAATGGGACATAAGCCAGAATATTTTGCCCCAGTTTGTTTCTGTGTGTAAATTGCCATAGAGTAGGCTGTCAGCGGGCTTCACTCCGTGGTTTGTGTACATGCTATATCTCGTCTTGACGGTATCTTGTTATGAAAAATTTCCGATTTTTTGACATGCATGGAGAGCTAGTTAGTCAGGCTACAACGTCCAACAAGTTTGAAGTCCGTAGACCCAATACTCGTGGAGAAAATGGGACATAAGCCAGAATATTTTGCCCCAGTTTGTTTCTGTGTGTAAATTGCCATAGAGTAGGCTGTCAGCGGGCTTCACTCCGTGGTTTGTTTACATGCTATATCTCGTCTTGACGGTATCTTTCTATGAAAAATTTCCGATTTTTTTGACATGCATGGAGAGCTAGTTAGTCAGGCTACAACGTCCAACAAGTTTGAAGTCCGTAGACCCAATACTCGTGGAGAAAATGGGACATAAGCCAGAATATTTTGCCCCAGTTTGTTTCTGTGTGTAAATTGCCATAGAGTAGGCTGTCAGCGGGCTTCACTCCGTGGTTTGTTTACATGCTATATCTCGTCTTGACGGTATCTTTCTATGAAAAATTTCCGATTTTTTTGACATGCATGGAGAGCTAGTTAGTCAGGCTACAACGTCCAACAAGTTTGAAGTCCGTAGACCCAATACTCGTGGAGAAAATGGGACATAAGCCAGAATATTTTGCCCCAGTTTGTTTCTGTGTGTAAATTGCCATAGAGTAGGCTGTCAGCGGGCTTCACTCCGTGGTTTGTTTACATGCTATATCTCGTCTTGACGGTATCTTGTTATGAAAAATTTCCGATTTTTTTGACATGCATGGAGAGCTAGTTAGTCAGGCTACAACGTCCAACAAGTTTGAAGTCCGTAGACCCAATACTCGTGGAGAAAATGGGACATAAGCCAGAATATTTTGCCCCAGTTTGTTTCTGTGTGTAAATTGCCATAGAGTAGGCTGTCAGCGGGCTTCACTCCGTGGTTTGTTTACATGCTATATCTCGTCTTGACGGTATCTTGTTATGAAAAATTTTCGATTTTTTGACATGCATGGAGAGCTAGTTAGTCAGGCTACAACGTCCAACAAGTTTGAAGTCCGTAGACCCAATACTCGTGGAGAAAATGGGACATAAGCCAGAATATTTTGCCCCAGTTTGTTTCTGTGTGTAAATTGCCATAGAGTAGGCTGTCAGCGGGCTTCACTCCGTGGTTTGTTTACATGCTATATCTCGTCTTGACGGTATCTTTCTATGAAAAATTTCCGATTTTTTTGACATGCATGGAGAGCTAGTTAGTCAGGCTACAACGTCCAACAAGTTTGAAGTCCGTAGACCCAATACTCGTGGAGAAAATGGGACATAAGCCAGAATATTTTGCCCCAGTTTGTTTCTGTGTGTAAATTGCCATAGAGTAGGCTGTCAGCGGGCTTCACTCCGTGGTTTGTTTACATGCTATATCTCGTCTTGACGGTATCTTGTTATGAAAAATTTCCGATTTTTTTGACATGCATGGAGAGCTAGTTAGTCAGGCTACAACGTCCAACAAGTTTGAAGTCCGTAGACCCAATACTCGTGGAGAAAATGGGACATAAGCCAGAATATTTTGCCCCAGTTTGTTTCTGTGTGTAAATTGCCATAGAGTAGGCTGTCAGCGGGCTTCACTCCGTGGTTTGTTTACATGCTATATCTCGTCTTGACGGTATCTTTCTATGAAAAATTTCCGTTCTTTGACATGCATGGAGAGCTAGTTAGTCAGGCTACAACGTCCAACAAGTTTGAAGTCCGTAGACCCAATACTCGTGGAGAAAATGGGACATAAGCCAGAATATTTTGCCCCAGTTTGTTTCTGTGTGTAAATTGCCATAGAGTAGGCTGTCAGCGGGCTTCACTCCGTGGTTTGTTTACATGCTATATCTCGTCTTGACGGTATCTTGTTATGAAAAATTTCCGATTTTTTTGACATGCATGGAGAGCTAGTTAGTCAGGCTACAACGTCCAACAAGTTTGAAGTCCGTAGACCCAATACTCGTGGAGAAAATGGGACATAAGCCAGAATATTTTGCCCCAGTTTGTTTCTGTGTGTAAATTGCCATAGAGTAGGCTGTCAGCGGGCTTCACTCCGTGGTTTGTTTACATGCTATATCTCGTCTTGACGGTATCTTGTTATGAAAAATTTTCGATTTTTTTGACATGCATGGAGAGCTAGTTAGTCAGGCTACAACGTCCAACAAGTTTGAAGTCCGTAGACCCAATACTCGTGGAGAAAATGGGACATAAGCCAGAATATTTTGCCCCAGTTTGTTTCTGTGTGTAAATTGCCATAGAGTAGGCTGTCAGCGGGCTTCACTCCGTGGTTTGTTTACATGCTATATCTCGTCTTGACGGTATCTTTCTATGAAAAATTTTCGATTTTTTTGACATGCATGGAGAGCTAGTTAGTCAGGCTACAACGTCCAACAAGTTTGAAGTCCGTAGACCCAATACTCGTGGAGAAAATGGGACATAAGCCAGAATATTTTGCCCCAGTTTGTTTCTGTGTGTAAATTGCCATAGAGTAGGCTGTCAGCGGGCTTTACTCCGTGATTTGTGTACATGCTATATCTCGTCTTGACGGTATCTTGTTATGAAAAATTTCCGATTTTTTTGACATGCATGGAGAGCTAGTTAGTCAGGCTACAACGTCCAACAAGTTTGAAGTCCGTAGACCCAATACTCGTGGAGAAAATGGGACATAAGCCAGAATATTTTGCCCCAGTTTGTTTCTGTGTGTAAATTGCCATAGAGTAGGCTGTCAGCGGGCTTCACTCCGTGGTTTGTTTACATGCTATATCTCGTCTTGACGGTATCTTTCTATGAAAAATTTCCAATTTTTTTGACATGCATGGAGAGCTAGTTAGTCAGGCTACAACGTCCAACAAGTTTGAAGTCCGTAGACCCAATACTCGTGGAGAAAATGGGACATAAGCCAGAATATTTTGCCCCAGTTTGTTTCTGTGTGTAAATTGCCATAGAGTAGGCTGTCAGCGGGCTTCACTCCGTGGTTTGTTTACATGCTATATCTCGTCTTGACGGTATCTTTCTATGAAAAATTTCCGATTTTTTTGACATGCATGGAGAGCTAGTTAGTCAGGCTACAACGTCCAACAAGTTTGAAGTCCGTAGACCCAATACTCGTGGAGAAAATGGGACATAAGCCAGAATATTTTGCCCCAGTTTGTTTCTGTGTGTAAATTGCCATAGAGTAGGCTGTCAGCGGGCTTTACTCCGTGATTTGTGTACATGCTATATCTCGTCTTGACGGTATCTTGTTATGAAAAATTTCCGATTTTTTTGACATGCATGGAGAGCTAGTTAGTCAGGCTACAACGTCCAACAAGTTTGAAGTCCGTAGACCCAATACTCGTGGAGAAAATGGGACATAAGCCAGAATATTTTGCCCCAGTTTGTTTCTGTGTGTAAATTGCCATAGAGTAGGCTGTCAGCGGGCTTCACTCCGTGGTTTGTTTACATGCTATATCTCGTCTTGACGGTATCTTTCTATGAAAAATTTCCGATTTTTGTGACATGCATGGAGAGCTAGTTAGTCAGGCTACAACGTCCAACAAGTTTGAAGTCCGTAGACCCAATACTCGTGGAGAAAATGGGACATAAGCCAGAATATTTTGCCCCAGTTTGTTTCTGTGTGTAAATTGCCATAGAGTAGGCTGTCAGCGGGCTTCACTCCGTGGTTTGTTTACATGCTATATCTCGTCTTGACGGTATCTTTCTATGAAAAATTTTCTATTTTTGTGACATGCATGGAGAGCTAGTTAGTCAGGCTACAACGTCCAACAAGTTTGAAGTCCGTAGACCCAATACTCGTGGAGAAAATGGGACATAAGCCAGAATATTTTGCCCCAGTTTGTTTCTGTGTGTAAATTGCCATAGAGTAGGCTGTCAGCGGGCTTTACTCCGTGGTTTGTGTACATGCTATATCTCGTCTTGACGGTATCTTGTTATGAAAAATTTTCGATTTTTTTGACATGCATGGAGAGCTAGTTAGTCAGGCTACAACGTCCAACAAGTTTGAAGTCCGTAGACCCAATACTCGTGGAGAAAATGGGACATAAGCCAGAATATTTTGCCCCAGTTTGTTTCTGTGTGTAAATTGCCATAGAGTAGGCTGTCAGCGGGCTTCACTCCGTGGTTTGTTTACATGCTATATCTCGTCTTGACGGTATCTTTCTATGAAAAATTTCGGATTTTTGTGACATGCATGGAGAGCTAGTTAGTCAGGCTACAACGTCCAACAAGTTTGAAGTCCGTAGACCCAATACTCGTGGAGAAAATGGGACATAAGCCAGAATATTTTGCCCCAGTTTGTTTCTGTGTGTAAATTGCCATAGAGTAGGCTGTCAGCGGGCTTTACTCCGTGATTTGTGTACATGCTATATCTCGTCTTGACGGTATCTTGTTATGAAAAATTTCCGATTTTTTGACATGCATGGAGAGCTAGTTAGTCAGGCTACAACGTCCAACAAGTTTGAAGTCCGTAGACCCAATACTCGTGGAGAAAATGGGACATAAGCCAGAATATTTTGCCCCAGTTTGTTTCTGTGTGTAAATTGCCATAGAGTAGGCTGTCAGCGGGCTTCACTCCGTGGTTTGTTTACATGCTATATCTCGTCTTGACGGTATCTTGTTATGAAAAATTTCCGATTTTTTTGACATGCATGGAGAGCTAGTTAGTCAGGCTACAACGTCCAACAAGTTTGAAGTCCGTAGACCCAATACTCGTGGAGAAAATGGGACATAAGCCAGAATATTTTGCCCCAGTTTGTTTCTGTGTGTAAATTGCCATAGAGTAGGCTGTCAGCGGGCTTCACTCCGTGGTTTGTTTACATGCTATATCTCGTCTTGACGGTATCTTTCTATGAAAAATTTCCGATTTTTTTGACATGCATGGAGAGCTAGTTAGTCAGGCTACAACGTCCAACAAGTTTGAAGTCCGTAGACCCAATACTCGTGGAGAAAATGGGACATAAGCCAGAATATTTTGCCCCAGTTTGTTTCTGTGTGTAAATTGCCATAGAGTAGGCTGTCAGCGGGCTTTACTCCGTGATTTGTGTACATGCTATATCTCGTCTTGACGGTATCTTGTTATGAAAAATTTCCGATTTCCCTGACATGCATGGAGAGCTAGTTAGTCAGGCTACAACGTCCAACAAGTTTGAAGTCCGTAGACCCAATACTCGTGGAGAAAATGGGACATAAGCCAGAATATTTTGCCCCAGTTTGTTTCTGTGTGTAAATTGCCATAGAGTAGGCTGTCAGCGGGCTTCACTCCGTGGTTTGTTTACATGCTATATCTCGTCTTGACGGTATCTTTCTATGAAAAATTTCGGATTTTTGGGCATGTATCGAGAGCTAGTTAGTCTAGCAACAACGTCCAACAAGTTTGAAGTCCGTAGACCCAATACTCGTGGAGAAAATGGGACATAAGCCAGAATATTTTGCCCCAGTTTGTTTCTGTGTGTAAATTGCCATAGAGTAGGCTGTCAGCGGGCTTCACTCCGTGGTTTGTTTACATGCTATATCTCGTCTTGACGGTATCTTTCTATGAAAAATTTCCGATTTTTGCGACATGCATGGAGAGCTAGTTAGTCAGGCTACAACGTCCAACAAGTTTGAAGTCCGTAGACCCAATACTCGTGGAGAAAATGGGACATAAGCCAGAATATTTTGCCCCAGTTTGTTTCTGTGTGTAAATTGCCATAGAGTAGGCTGTCAGCGGGCTTCACTCCGTGGTTTGTTTACATGCTATATCTCGTCTTGACGGTATCTTGTTATGAAAAATTTGCGATTTTGTGACATGCATGGAGAGCTAGTTAGTCAGGCTACAACGTCCAACAAGTTTGAAGTCCGTAGACCCAATACTCGTGGAGAAAATGGGACATAAGCCAGAATATTTTGCCCCAGTTTGTTTCTGTGTGTAAATTGCCATAGAGTAGGCTGTCAGCGGGCTTCACTCCGTGGTTTGTTTACATGCTATATCTCGTCTTGACGGTATCTTTCTATGAAAAATTTCCGATTTTTTTGACATGCATGGAGAGCTAGTTAGTCAGGCTACAACGTCCAACAAGTTTGAAGTCCGTAGACCCAATACTCGTGGAGAAAATGGGACATAAGCCAGAATATTTTGCCCCAGTTTGTTTCTGTGTGTAAATTGCCATAGAGTAGGCTGTCAGCGGGCTTCACTCCGTGGTTTGTGTACATGCTATATCTCGTCTTGACGGTATCTTGTTATGAAAAATTTCTGATTTTTTGACATATATGGAGAGCTAGTTAGTCAGGCTACAACGTCCAACAAGTTTGAAGTCCGTAGACCCAATACTCGTGGAGAAAATGGGACATAAGCCAGAATATTTTGCCCCAGTTTGTTTCTGTGTGTAAATTGCCATAGAGTAGGCTGTCAGCGGGCTTCACTCCGTGGTTTGTTTACATGCTATATCTCGTCTTGACGGTATCTTTCTATGAAAAATTTCCGATTTTTTTGACATGCATGGAGAGCTAGTTAGTCAGGCTACAACGTCCAACAAGTTTGAAGTCCGTAGACCCAATACTCGTGGAGAAAATGGGACATAAGCCAGAATATTTTGCCCCAGTTTGTTTCTGTGTGTAAATTGCCATAGAGTAGGCTGTCAGCGGGCTTCACTCCGTGGTTTGTTTACATGCTATATCTCGTCTTGACGGTATCTTTCTATGAAAGATTTTCGAGTATTTTGACATGCATGGAGAGCTAGTTAGTCAGGCTACAACGTCCAACAAGTTTGAAGTCCGTAGACCCAATACTCGTGGAGAAAATGGGACATAAGCCAGAATATTTTGCCCCAGTTTGTTTCTGTGTGTAAATTGCCATAGAGTAGGCTGTCAGCGGGCTTCACTCCGTGGTTTGTTTACATGCTATATCTCGTCTTGACGGTATCTTGTTATGAAAAATTTTTAATTTTTTGACATGCATGGAGAGCTAGTTAGTCAGGCTACAACGTCCAACAAGTTTGAAGTCCGTAGACCCAATACTCGTGGAGAAAATGGGACATAAGCCAGAATATTTTGCCCCAGTTTGTTTCTGTGTGTAAATTGCCATAGAGTAGGCTGTCAGCGGGCTTCACTCCGTGGTTTGTTTACATGCTATATCTCGTCTTGACGGTATCTTTCTATGAAAAATTTCCAGTTTTTTGACATGCATGGAGAGCTAGTTAGTCAGGCTACAACGTCCAACAAGTTTGAAGTCCGTAGACCCAATACTCGTGGAGAAAATGGGACATAAGCCAGAATATTTTGCCCCAGTTTGTTTCTGTGTGTAAATTGCCATAGAGTAGGCTGTCAGCGGGCTTTACTCCGTGATTTGTGTACATGCTATATCTCGTCTTGACGGTATCTTGTTATGAAAAATTTCCGATTTTTTTGACATGCATGGAGAGCTAGTTAGTCAGGCTACAACGTCCAACAAGTTTGAAGTCCGTAGACCCAATACTCGTGGAGAAAATGGGACATAAGCCAGAATATTTTGCCCCAGTTTGTTTCTGTGTGTAAATTGCCATAGAGTAGGCTGTCAGCGGGCTTCACTCCGTGGTTTGTTTACATGCTATATCTCGTCTTGACGGTATCTTTCTATGAAAAATTTTCGATTTTTTTGACATGCATGGAGAGCTAGTTAGTCAGGCTACAACGTCCAACAAGTTTGAAGTCCGTAGACCCAATACTCGTGGAGAAAATGGGACATAAGCCAGAATATTTTGCCCCAGTTTGTTTCTGTGTGTAAATTGCCATAGAGTAGGCTGTCAGCGGGCTTCACTCCGTGGTTTGTTTACATGCTATATCTCGTCTTGACGGTATCTTTCTATGAAAAATTTCCGATTTTTTTGACATGCATGGAGAGCTAGTTAGTCAGGCTACAACGTCCAACAAGTTTGAAGTCCGTAGACCCAATACTCGTGGAGAAAATGGGACATAAGCCAGAATATTTTGCCCCAGTTTGTTTCTGTGTGTAAATTGCCATAGAGTAGGCTGTCAGCGGGCTTCACTCCGTGGTTTGTGTACATGCTATATCTCGTCTTGACGGTATCTTGTTATGAAAAATTTCCGATTTTTTGACATGCATGGAGAGCTAGTTAGTCAGGCTACAACGTCCAACAAGTTTGAAGTCCGTAGACCCAATACTCGTGGAGAAAATGGGACATAAGCCAGAATATTTTGCCCCAGTTTGTTTCTGTGTGTAAATTGCCATAGAGTAGGCTGTCAGCGGGCTTCACTCCGTGGTTTGTTTACATGCTATATCTCGTCTTGACGGTATCTTTCTATGAAATATTTCGGCTTTTTTGACATGCATGGAGAGCTAGTTAGTCAGGCTACAACGTCCAACAAGTTTGAAGTCCGTAGACCCAATACTCGTGGAGAAAATGGGACATAAGCCAGAATATTTTGCCCCAGTTTGTTTCTGTGTGTAAATTGCCATAGAGTAGGCTGTCAGCGGGCTTCACTCCGTGGTTTGTTTACATGCTATATCTCGTCTTGACGGTATCTTGTTATGAAAAATTTCCGATTTTTTGACATGCATGGAGAGCTAGTTAGTCAGGCTACAACGTCCAACAAGTTTGAAGTCCGTAGACCCAATACTCGTGGAGAAAATGGGACATAAGCCAGAATATTTTGCCCCAGTTTGTTTCTGTGTGTAAATTGCCATAGAGTAGGCTGTCAGCGGGCTTCACTCCGTGGTTTGTTTACATGCTATATCTCGTCTTGACGGTATCTTTCTATGAAAAATTTTCGATTTTTTTGACATGCATGGAGAGCTAGTTAGTCAGGCTACAACGTCCAACAAGTTTGAAGTCCGTAGACCCAATACTCGTGGAGAAAATGGGACATAAGCCAGAATATTTTGCCCCAGTTTGTTTCTGTGTGTAAATTGCCATAGAGTAGGCTGTCAGCGGGCTTCACTCCGTGGTTTGTTTACATGCTATATCTCGTCTTGACGGTATCTTTCTATGAAAAATTTCGGATTTTTGTGACATGCATGGAGAGCTAGTTAGTCAGGCTACAACGTCCAACAAGTTTGAAGTCCGTAGACCCAATACTCGTGGAGAAAATGGGACATAAGCCAGAATATTTTGCCCCAGTTTGTTTCTGTGTGTAAATTGCCATAGAGTAGGCTGTCAGCGGGCTTCACTCCGTGGTTTGTGTACATGCTATATCTCGTCTTGACGGTATCTTGTTATGAAAAATTTCCGATTTTTTTGACATGCATGGAGAGCTAGTTAGTCAGGCTACAACGTCCAACAAGTTTGAAGTCCGTAGACCCAATACTCGTGGAGAAAATGGGACATAAGCCAGAATATTTTGCCCCAGTTTGTTTCTGTGTGTAAATTGCCATAGAGTAGGCTGTCAGCGGGCTTCACTCCGTGGTTTGTTTACATGCTATATCTCGTCTTGACGGTATCTTTCTATGAAAAATTTTCGATTTTTTTGACATGCATGGAGAGCTAGTTAGTCAGGCTACAACGTCCAACAAGTTTGAAGTCCGTAGACCCAATACTCGTGGAGAAAATGGGACATAAGCCAGAATATTTTGCCCCAGTTTGTTTCTGTGTGTAAATTGCCATAGAGTAGGCTGTCAGCGGGCTTCACTCCGTGGTTTGTTTACATGCTATATCTCGTCTTGACGGTATCTTGTTATGAAATATTTCTGATTTTTTGACATGCATGGAGAGCTAGTTAGTCAGGCTACAACGTCCAACAAGTTTGAAGTCCGTAGACCCAATACTCGTGGAGAAAATGGGACATAAGCCAGAATATTTTGCCCCAGTTTGTTTCTGTGTGTAAATTGCCATAGAGTAGGCTGTCAGCGGGCTTCACTCCGTGGTTTGTTTACATGCTATATCTCGTCTTGACGGTATCTTGTTATGAACGAATTTCCGTTATTTAGACATGCATGGAGAGCTAGTTAGTCAGGCTACAACGTCCAACAAGTTTGAAGTCCGTAGACCCAATACTCGTGGAGAAAATGGGACATAAGCCAGAATATTTTGCCCCAGTTTGTTTCTGTGTGTAAATTGCCATAGAGTAGGCTGTCAGCGGGCTTCACTCCGTGGTTTGTTTACATGCTATATCTCGTCTTGACGGTATCTTTCTATGAAAAAGTTCCGATTTTTTTGACATGCATGGAGAGCTAGTTAGTCAGGCTACAACGTCCAACAAGTTTGAAGTCCGTAGACCCAATACTCGTGGAGAAAATGGGACATAAGCCAGAATATTTTGCCCCAGTTTGTTTCTGTGTGTAAATTGCCATAGAGTAGGCTGTCAGCGGGCTTCACTCCGTGGTTTGTGTACATGCTATATCTCGTCTTGACGGTATTTTGTTATGAAAAATTTTCGATTTTTTTGACATGCATGGAGAGCTAGTTAGTCAGGCTACAACGTCCAACAAGTTTGAAGTCCGTAGACCCAATACTCGTGGAGAAAATGGGACATAAGCCAGAATATTTTGCCCCAGTTTGTTTCTGTGTGTAAATTGCCATAGAGTAGGCTGTCAGCGGGCTTCACTCCGTGGTTTGTTTACATGCTATATCTCGTCTTGACGGTATCTTTCTATGAAAAATTTTCGATTTTTTTGACATGCATGGAGAGCTAGTTAGTCAGGCTACAACGTCCAACAAGTTTGAAGTCCGTAGACCCAATACTCGTGGAGAAAATGGGACATAAGCCAGAATATTTTGCCCCAGTTTGTTTCTGTGTGTAAATTGCCATAGAGTAGGCTGTCAGCGGGCTTCACTCCGTGGTTTGTTTACATGCTATATCTCGTCTTGACGGTATCTTTCTATGAAAAATTTCCGATTTTTTTGACATGCATGGAGAGCTAGTTAGTCAGGCTACAACGTCCAACAAGTTTGAAGTCCGTAGACCCAATACTCGTGGAGAAAATGGGACATAAGCCAGAATATTTTGCCCCAGTTTGTTTCTGTGTGTAAATTGCCATAGAGTAGGCTGTCAGCGGGCTTCACTCCGTGGTTTGTTTACATGCTATATCTCGTCTTGACGGTATCTTGTTATGAAAAATTTTCGATTTTTTTGGGCATGTATCGAGAGCTAGTTAGTCAGGCTACAACGTCCAACAAGTTTGAAGTCCGTAGACCCAATACTCGTGGAGAAAATGGGACATAAGCCAGAATATTTTGCCCCAGTTTGTTTCTGTGTGTAAATTGCCATAGAGTAGGCTGTCAGCGGGCTTCACTCCGTGGTTTGTTTACATGCTATATCTCGTCTTGACGGTATCTTGTTATGAAAAATTTCCGATTTTTTTGACATGCATGGAGAGCTAGTTAGTCAGGCTACAACGTCCAACAAGTTTGAAGTCCGTAGACCCAATACTCGTGGAGAAAATGGGACATAAGCCAGAATATTTTGCCCCAGTTTGTTTCTGTGTGTAAATTGCCATAGAGTAGGCTGTCAGCGGGCTTCACTCCGTGGTTTGTTTACATGCTATATCTCGTCTTGACGGTATCTTTCTATGAAAAATTTCCGATTTTTTTGACATGCATGGAGAGCTAGTTAGTCAGGCTACAACGTCCAACAAGTTTGAAGTCCGTAGACCCAATACTCGTGGAGAAAATGGGACATAAGCCAGAATATTTTGCCCCAGTTTGTTTCTGTGTGTAAATTGCCATAGAGTAGGCTGTCAGCGGGCTTCACTCCGTGGTTTGTTTACATGCTATATCTCGTCTTGACGGTATCTTGTTATGAAAAATTTCCGATTTTTTTGACATGCATGGAGAGCTAGTTAGTCAGGCTACAACGTCCAACAAGTTTGAAGTCCGTAGACCCAATACTCGTGGAGAAAATGGGACATAAGCCAGAATATTTTGCCCCAGTTTGTTTCTGTGTGTAAATTGCCATAGAGTAGGCTGTCAGCGGGCTTCACTCCGTGGTTTGTTTACATGCTATATCTCGTCTTGACGGTATCTTTCTATGAAAAATTTCCGATTTTTTTGACATGCATGGAGAGCTAGTTAGTCAGGCTACAACGTCCAACAAGTTTGAAGTCCGTAGACCCAATACTCGTGGAGAAAATGGGACATAAGCCAGAATATTTTGCCCCAGTTTGTTTCTGTGTGTAAATTGCCATAGAGTAGGCTGTCAGCGGGCTTCACTCCGTGGTTTGTTTACATGCTATATCTCGTCTTGACGGTATCTTTCTATGAAAAATTTCCGATTTTTTTGACATGCATGGAGAGCTAGTTAGTCAGGCTACAACGTCCAACAAGTTTGAAGTCCGTAGACCCAATACTCGTGGAGAAAATGGGACATAAGCCAGAATATTTTGCCCCAGTTTGTTTCTGTGTGTAAATTGCCATAGAGTAGGCTGTCAGCGGGCTTCACTCCGTGGTTTGTTTACATGCTATATCTCGTCTTGACGGTATCTTTCTATGAAAAATTTCCGATTTTTTTGACATGCATGGAGAGCTAGTTAGTCAGGCTACAACGTCCAACAAGTTTGAAGTCCGTAGACCCAATACTCGTGGAGAAAATGGGACATAAGCCAGAATATTTTGCCCCAGTTTGTTTCTGTGTGTAAATTGCCATAGAGTAGGCTGTCAGCGGGCTTCACTCCGTGGTTTGTTTACATGCTATATCTCGTCTTGACGGTATCTTTCTATGAAAAATTTCCGATTTTTTTGACATGCATGGAGAGCTAGTTAGTCAGGCTACAACGTCCAACAAGTTTGAAGTCCGTAGACCCAATACTCGTGGAGAAAATGGGACATAAGCCAGAATATTTTGCCCCAGTTTGTTTCTGTGTGTAAATTGCCATAGAGTAGGCTGTCAGCGGGCTTCACTCCGTGGTTTGTTTACATGCTATATCTCGTCTTGACGGTATCTTTCTATGAAAAATTTCCGATTTTTTTGACATGCATGGAGAGCTAGTTAGTCAGGCTACAACGTCCAACAAGTTTGAAGTCCGTAGACCCAATACTCGTGGAGAAAATGGGACATAAGCCAGAATATTTTGCCCCAGTTTGTTTCTGTGTGTAAATTGCCATAGAGTAGGCTGTCAGCGGGCTTCACTCCGTGGTTTGTTTACATGCTATATCTCGTCTTGACGGTATCTTGTTATGAAACATTTTCGATTTTTTTGACATGCATGGAGAGCTAGTTAGTCAGGCTACAACGTCCAACAAGTTTGAAGTCCGTAGACCCAATACTCGTGGAGAAAATGGGACATAAGCCAGAATATTTTGCCCCAGTTTGTTTCTGTGTGTAAATTGCCATAGAGTAGGCTGTCAGCGGGCTTCACTCCGTGGTTTGTTTACATGCTATATCTCGTCTTGACGGTATCTTTCTATGAAAAATTTCCGATTTTTTTGACATGCATGGAGAGCTAGTTAGTCAGGCTACAACGTCCAACAAGTTTGAAGTCCGTAGACCCAATACTCGTGGAGAAAATGGGACATAAGCCAGAATATTTTGCCCCAGTTTGTTTCTGTGTGTAAATTGCCATAGAGTAGGCTGTCAGCGGGCTTCACTCCGTGGTTTGTGTACATGCTATATCTCGTCTTGACGGTATTTTGTTATGAAAAATTTTCGATTTTTTTGACATGCATGGAGAGCTAGTTAGTCAGGCTACAACGTCCAACAAGTTTGAAGTCCGTAGACCCAATACTCGTGGAGAAAATGGGACATAAGCCAGAATATTTTGCCCCAGTTTGTTTCTGTGTGTAAATTGCCATAGAGTAGGCTGTCAGCGGGCTTCACTCCGTGGTTTGTTTACATGCTATATCTCGTCTTGACGGTATCTTTCTATGAAAAATTTCCGATTTTTTTGACATGCATGGAGAGCTAGTTAGTCAGGCTACAACGTCCAACAAGTTTGAAGTCCGTAGACCCAATACTCGTGGAGAAAATGGGACATAAGCCAGAATATTTTGCCCCAGTTTGTTTCTGTGTGTAAATTGCCATAGAGTAGGCTGTCAGCGGGCTTCACTCCGTGGTTTGTTTACATGCTATATCTCGTCTTGACGGTATCTTTCTATGAAAAATTTTCGATTTTTTGACATGCCTGGAGAGCTAGTTAGTCAGGCTACAACGTCCAACAAGTTTGAAGTCCGTAGACCCAATACTCGTGGAGAAAATGGGACATAAGCCAGAATATTTTGCCCCAGTTTGTTTCTGTGTGTAAATTGCCATAGAGTAGGCTGTCAGCGGGCTTCACTCCGTGGTTTGTTTACATGCTATATCTCGTCTTGACGGTATCTTTCTATGAAAAATTTCCGATTTTTTTGACATGCATGGAGAGCTAGTTAGTCAGGCTACAACGTCCAACAAGTTTGAAGTCCGTAGACCCAATACTCGTGGAGAAAATGGGACATAAGCCAGAATATTTTGCCCCAGTTTGTTTCTGTGTGTAAATTGCCATAGAGTAGGCTGTCAGCGGGCTTCACTCCGTGGTTTGTTTACATGCTATATCTCGTCTTGACGGTATCTTGTTATGAAAAATTTCCGATTTTTTTGACATGCATGGAGAGCTAGTTAGTCAGGCTACAACGTCCAACAAGTTTGAAGTCCGTAGACCCAATACTCGTGGAGAAAATGGGACATAAGCCAGAATATTTTGCCCCAGTTTGTTTCTGTGTGTAAATTGCCATAGAGTAGGCTGTCAGCGGGCTTCACTCCGTGGTTTGTTTACATGCTATATCTCGTCTTGACGGTATCTTTCTATGAAAAATTTTCGATTTTTTGACATGCATGGAGAGCTAGTTAGTCAGGCTACAACGTCCAACAAGTTTGAAGTCCGTAGACCCAATACTCGTGGAGAAAATGGGACATAAGCCAGAATATTTTGCCCCAGTTTGTTTCTGTGTGTAAATTGCCATAGAGTAGGCTGTCAGCGGGCTTCACTCCGTGGTTTGTTTACATGCTATATCTCGTCTTGACGGTATCTTTCTATGAAAAATTTTCGATTTTTTTGACATGCATGGAGAGCTAGTTAGTCAGGCTACAACGTCCAACAAGTTTGAAGTCCGTAGACCCAATACTCGTGTTGAAAATGGGACATAAGCCAGAATATTTTGCCCCAGTTTGTTTCTGTGTGTAAATTGCCATATAGTAGGCTGTCAGCGGGCTTCACTCCGTGGTTTGTTTACATGCTATATCTCGTCTTGACGGTATCTTTCTATGAAAAATGTTCGATTTTTTTGACATGCATGGAGAGCTAGTTAGTCAGGCTACAACGTCCAACAAGTTTGAAGTCCGTAGACCCAATACTCGTGGAGAAAATGGGACATAAGCCAGAATATTTTGCCCCAGTTTGTTTCTGTGTGTAAATTGCCATAGAGTAGGCTGTCAGCGGGCTTCACTCCGTGGTTTGTTTACATGCTATATCTCGTCTTGACGGTATCTTGTTATGAAAAATTTCCGATTTTTTTGACATGCATGGAGAGCTAGTTAGTCAGGCTACAACGTCCAACAAGTTTGAAGTCCGTAGACCCAATACTCGTGGAGAAAATGGGACATAAGCCAGAATATTTTGCCCCAGTTTGTTTCTGTGTGTAAATTGCCATAGAGTAGGCTGTCAGCGGGCTTCACTCCGTGGTTTGTTTACATGCTATATCTCGTCTTGACGGTATCTTTCTATGAAAAATTTCCGATTTTTTTGACATGCATGGAGAGCTAGTTAGTCAGGCTACAACGTCCAACAAGTTTGAAGTCCGTAGACCCAATACTCGTGGAGAAAATGGGACATAAGCCAGAATATTTTGCCCCAGTTTGTTTCTGTGTGTAAATTGCCATAGAGTAGGCTGTCAGCGGGCTTCACTCCGTGGTTTGTTTACATGCTATATCTCGTCTTGACGGTATCTTTCTATGAAAAATTTCCGATTTTTTTGACATGCATGGAGAGCTAGTTAGTCAGGCTACAACGTCCAACAAGTTTGAAGTCCGTAGACCCAATACTCGTGGAGAAAATGGGACATAAGCCAGAATATTTTGCCCCAGTTTGTTTCTGTGTGTAAATTGCCATAGAGTAGGCTGTCAGCGGGCTTCACTCCGTGGTTTGTTTACATGCTATATCTCGTCTTGACGGTATCTTTCTATGAAAAGTTTCGATTTTTTTGACATGCATGGAGAGCTAGTTAGTCAGGCTACAACGTCCAACAAGTTTGAAGTCCGTAGACCCAATACTCGTGGAGAAAATGGGACATAAGCCAGAATATTTTGCCCCAGTTTGTTTCTGTGTGTAAATTGCCATAGAGTAGGCTGTCAGCGGGCTTCACTCCGTGGTTTGTTTACATGCTATATCTCGTCTTGACGGTATCTTTCTATGAAAAATTTCCGATTTTTTGACATGCATGGAGAGCTAGTTAGTCAGGCTACAACGTCCAACAAGTTTGAAGTCCGTAGACCCAATACTCGTGGAGAAAATGGGACATAAGCCAGAATATTTTGCCCCAGTTTGTTTCTGTGTGTAAATTGCCATAGAGTAGGCTGTCAGCGGCCTTTACTCCGTGGTTTGTTTACATGCTATATCTCGTCTTGACGGTATCTTGTTTTGAACAATTCTGACAATTTTTGACATGCATGGAGAGCTAGTTAGTCAGGCTACAACGTCCAACAAGTTTGAAGTCCGTAGACCCAATACTCGTGGAGAAAATGGGACATAAGCCAGAATATTTTGCCCCAGTTTGTTTCTGTGTGTAAATTGCCATAGAGTAGGCTGTCAGCGGGCTTCACTCCGTGGTTTGTTTACATGCTATATCTCGTCTTGACGGTATCTTTCTATGAAAAATTTCCGATTTTTTTGACATGCATGGAGAGCTAGTTAGTCAGGCTACAACGTCCAACAAGTTTGAAGTCCGTAGACCCAATACTCGTGGAGAAAATGGGACATAAGCCAGAATATTTTGCCCCAGTTTGTTTCTGTGTGTAAATTGCCATAGAGTAGGCTGTCAGCGGGCTTCACTCCGTGGTTTGTTTACATGCTATATCTCGTCTTGACGGTATCTTTCTATGAAAAATTTTCGATTTTTTTGACATGCATGGAGAGCTAGTTAGTCAGGCTACAACGTCCAACAAGTTTGAAGTCCGTAGACCCAATACTCGTGGAGAAAATGGGACATAAGCCAGAATATTTTGCCCCAGTTTGTTTCTGTGTGTAAATTGCCATAGAGTAGGCTGTCAGCGGGCTTCACTCCGTGGTTTGTTTACATGCTATATCTCGTCTTGACGGTATCTTGTTATGAAAAATTTCCGATTTTTTTGACATGCATGGAGAGCTAGTTAGTCAGGCTACAACGTCCAACAAGTTTGAAGTCCGTAGACCCAATACTCGTGGAGAAAATGGGACATAAGCCAGAATATTTTGCCCCAGTTTGTTTCTGTGTGTAAATTGCCATAGAGTAGGCTGTCAGCGGGCTTCACTCCGTGGTTTGTTTACATGCTATATCTCGTCTTGACGGTATCTTTCTATGAAAAATTTCCGATTTTTTTGACATGCATGGAGAGCTAGTTAGTCAGGCTACAACGTCCAACAAGTTTGAAGTCCGTAGACCCAATACTCGTGGAGAAAATGGGACATAAGCCAGAATATTTTGCCCCAGTTTGTTTCTGTGTGTAAATTGCCATAGAGTAGGCTGTCAGCGGGCTTCACTCCGTGGTTTGTTTACATGCTATATCTCGTCTTGACGGTATCTTTCTATGAAAAATTTCCGATTTTTTGACATGCATGGAGAGCTAGTTAGTCAGGCTACAACGTCCAACAAGTTTGAAGTCCGTAGACCCAATACTCGTGGAGAAAATGGGACATAAGCCAGAATATTTTGCCCCAGTTTGTTTCTGTGTGTAAATTGCCATAGAGTAGGCTGTCAGCGGGCTTCACTCCGTGGTTTGTTTACATGCTATATCTCGTCTTGACGGTATCTTTCTATGAAAAATTTCCGATTTTTTTGACATGCATGGAGAGCTAGTTAGTCAGGCTACAACGTCCAACAAGTTTGAAGTCCGTAGACCCAATACTCGTGGAGAAAATGGGACATAAGCCAGAATATTTTGCCCCAGTTTGTTTCTGTGTGTAAATTGCCATAGAGTAGGCTGTCAGCGGGCTTCACTCCGTGGTTTGTTTACATGCTATATCTCGTCTTGACGGTATCTTTCTATGAACAATTTCCGATTTTTTGACATGCATGGAGAGCTAGTTAGTCAGGCTACAACGTCCAACAAGTTTGAAGTCCGTAGACCCAATACTCGTGGAGAAAATGGGACATAAGCCAGAATATTTTGCCCCAGTTTGTTTCTGTGTGTAAATTGCCATAGAGTAGGCTGTCAGCGGGCTTCACTCCGTGGTTTGTTTACATGCTATATCTCGTCTTGACGGTATCTTTCTATGAAAAATTTTCGATTTTTTTGACATGCATGGAGAGCTAGTTAGTCAGGCTACAACGTCCAACAAGTTTGAAGTCCGTAGACCCAATACTCGTGGAGAAAATGGGACATAAGCCAGAATATTTTGCCCCAGTTTGTTTCTGTGTGTAAATTGCCATAGAGTAGGCTGTCAGCGGGCTTCACTCCGTGGTTTGTTTACATGCTATATCTCGTCTTGACGGTATCTTTCTATGAAAAATTTCCGATTTTTTGACATGCATGGAGAGCTAGTTAGTCAGGCTACAACGTCCAACAAGTTTGAAGTCCGTAGACCCAATACTCGTGGAGAAAATGGGACATAAGCCAGAATATTTTGCCCCAGTTTGTTTCTGTGTGTAAATTGCCATAGAGTAGGCTGTCAGCGGGCTTCACTCCGTGGTTTGTTTACATGCTATATCTCGTCTTGACGGTATCTTGTTATGAAAAATTTCCGATTTTTTGACATGCATGGAGAGCTAGTTAGTCAGGCTACAACGTCCAACAAGTTTGAAGTCCGTAGACCCAATACTCGTGGAGAAAATGGGACATAAGCCAGAATATTTTGCCCCAGTTTGTTTCTGTGTGTAAATTGCCATAGAGTAGGCTGTCAGCGGGCTTCACTCCGTGGTTTGTTTACATGCTATATCTCGTCTTGACGGTATCTTTCTATGAAAAATTTCCAATTTTTTTGACATGCATGGAGAGCTAGTTAGTCAGGCTACAACGTCCAACAAGTTTGAAGTCCGTAGACCCAATACTCGTGGAGAAAATGGGACATAAGCCAGAATATTTTGCCCCAGTTTGTTTCTGTGTGTAAATTGCCATAGAGTAGGCTGTCAGCGGGCTTCACTCCGTGGTTTGTGTACATGCTATATCTCGTCTTGACGGTATCTTGTTATGAAAAATTTCCGATTTTTTTGACATGCATGGAGAGCTAGTTAGTCAGGCTACAACGTCCAACAAGTTTGAAGTCCGTAGACCCAATACTCGTGGAGAAAATGGGACATAAGCCAGAATATTTTGCCCCAGTTTGTTTCTGTGTGTAAATTGCCATAGAGTAGGCTGTCAGCGGGCTTCACTCCGTGGTTTGTTTACATGCTATATCTCGTCTTGACGGTATCTTTCTATGAAAAATTTTCGATTTTTTTGACATGCATGGAGAGCTAGTTAGTCAGGCTACAACGTCCAACAAGTTTGAAGTCCGTAGACCCAATACTCGTGGAGAAAATGGGACATAAGCCAGAATATTTTGCCCCAGTTTGTTTCTGTGTGTAAATTGCCATAGAGTAGGCTGTCAGCGGGCTTCACTCCGTGGTTTGTTTACATGCTATATCTCGTCTTGACGGTATCTTTCTATGAAAAATTTCCGATTTTTTTGACATGCATGGAGAGCTAGTTAGTCAGGCTACAACGTCCAACAAGTTTGAAGTCCGTAGACCCAATACTCGTGGAGAAAATGGGACATAAGCCAGAATATTTTGCCCCAGTTTGTTTCTGTGTGTAAATTGCCATAGAGTAGGCTGTCAGCGGGCTTCACTCCGTGGTTTGTTTACATGCTATATCTCGTCTTGACGGTATCTTGTTATGAAAAATTTCCGATTTTTTTGACATGCATGGAGAGCTAGTTAGTCAGGCTACAACGTCCAACAAGTTTGAAGTCCGTAGACCCAATACTCGTGGAGAAAATGGGACATAAGCCAGAATATTTTGCCCCAGTTTGTTTCTGTGTGTAAATTGCCATAGAGTAGGCTGTCAGCGGGCTTCACTCCTTGCTTTGTTTACATGCTGTATCTCGTCTTGACGGTATCTTTCTATGAAAAATTTCCGATTTTTTTGACATGCATGGAGAGCTAGTTAGTCAGGCTACAACGTCCAACAAGTTTGAAGTCCGTAGACCCAATACTCGTGGAGAAAATGGGACATAAGCCAGAATATTTTGCCCCAGTTTGTTTCTGTGTGTAAATTGCCATAGAGTAGGCTGTCAGCGGGCTTCACTCCGTGGTTTGTTTACATGCTATATCTCGTCTTGACGGTATCTTTCTATGAAAAATTTTCGATTTTTTTGACATGCATGGAGAGCTAGTTAGTCAGGCTACAACGTCCAACAAGTTTGAAGTCCGTAGACCCAATACTCGTGGAGAAAATGGGACATAAGCCAGAATATTTTGCCCCAGTTTGTTTCTGTGTGTAAATTGCCATAGAGTAGGCTGTCAGCGGGCTTCACTCCGTGGTTTGTTTACATGCTATATCTCGTCTTGACGGTATCTTGTTATGAAAAATTTCCGATTTTTTTGACATGCATGGAGAGCTAGTTAGTCAGGCTACAACGTCCAACAAGTTTGAAGTCCGTAGACCCAATACTCGTGGAGAAAATGGGACATAAGCCAGAATATTTTGCCCCAGTTTGTTTCTGTGTGTAAATTGCCATAGAGTAGGCTGTCAGCGGGCTTCACTCCGTGGTTTGTTTACATGCTATATCTCGTCTTGACGGTATCTTGTTATGAAAAATTTCCGATTTTTTTGACATGCATGGAGAGCTAGTTAGTCAGGCTACAACGTCCAACAAGTTTGAAGTCCGTAGACCCAATACTCGTGGAGAAAATGGGACATAAGCCAGAATATTTTGCCCCAGTTTGTTTCTGTGTGTAAATTGCCATAGAGTAGGCTGTCAGCGGGCTTCACTCCGTGGTTTGTTTACATGCTATATCTCGTCTTGACGGTATCTTTCTATGAAAAATTTCCGATTTTTTTGACATGCATGGAGAGCTAGTTAGTCAGGCTACAACGTCCAACAAGTTTGAAGTCCGTAGACCCAATACTCGTGGAGAAAATGGGACATAAGCCAGAATATTTTGCCCCAGTTTGTTTCTGTGTGTAAATTGCCATAGAGTAGGCTGTCAGCGGGCTTCACTCCGTGGTTTGTTTACATGCTATATCTCGTCTTGACGGTATCTTTCTATGAACATTTCCGATTTTTTGACATGCATGGAGAGCTAGTTAGTCAGGCTACAACGTCCAACAAGTTTGAAGTCCGTAGACCCAATACTCGTGGAGAAAATGGGACATAAGCCAGAATATTTTGCCCCAGTTTGTTTCTGTGTGTAAATTGCCATAGAGTAGGCTGTCAGCGGGCTTCACTCCGTGGTTTGTTTACATGCTATATCTCGTCTTGACGGTATCTTTCTATGAAAAGTTTCCAATTTTTTTGACATGCATGGAGAGCTAGTTAGTCAGGCTACAACGTCCAACAAGTTTGAAGTCCGTAGACCCAATACTCGTGGAGAAAATGGGACATAAGCCAGAATATTTTGCCTGAGTTTGCATGTCGAAACAAACCACGAGTGAAGCCCGCTGACAGCCTACTCTATGGCAATTTACACACAGAAACAAACTCGGGCAAAATATTCTGGCTTATGTCCCATTTTCTCCACGAGTATTGGGTCTACGGACTTCAAACTTGTTGGACGTTGTAGCCTGACTAACTAGCTCTCCATGCATGTCAAAAATCGGAATTTTTTCATAGAAAGATACCGTCAAGACGAGATATAGCATGTAAACAAACCACGGAGTGAAGCCCGCTGACAGCCTACTCTATGGCAATTTACACACAGAAACAAACTCGGGCAAAATATTCTTGCTTATGTCCCATTTTCTCCACGAGTATTGGGTCTACGGACTTCAAACTTGTTGGACGTTGTAGCCTGACTAACTAGCTCTCCATGCATGTCACAAAAATCGGAAATTTTTCATAACAAGATACCGTCAAGACGAGATATAGCATGTAAACAAACCACGGAGTGAAGCCCGCTGACAGCCTACTCTATGGCAATTTACACACAGAAACAAACTCGGGCAAAATATTCTGGCTTATGTCCCATTTTCTCCACGAGTATTGGGTCTACGGACTTCAAACTTGTTGGACGTTGTAGCCTGACTAACTAGCTCTCCATGCATGTCAAAAAATCGGAAATTTTTCATAGAAAGATACCGTCAAGACGAGATATAGCATGTAAACAAACCACGGAGTGAAGCCCGCTGACAGCCTACTCTATGGCAATTTACACACAGAAACAAACTCGGGCAAAATATTCTGGCTTATGTCCCATTTTCTCCACGAGTATTGGGTCTACGGACTTCAAACTTGTTGGACGTTGTAGCCTGACTAACTAGCTCTCCATGCATGTCAAAAAAATCGGAAATTTTTCATAACAAGATACCGTCAAGACGAGATATAGCATGTAAACAAACCACGGAGTGAAGCCCGCTGACAGCCTACTCTATGGCAATTTACACACAGAAACAAACTCGGGCAAAATATTCTGGCTTATGTCCCATTTTCTCCACGAGTATTGGGTCTACGGACTTCAAACTTGTTGGACGTTGTAGCCTGACTAACTAGCTCTCCATGCATGTCAAAAAATCCGAAATTTTTCATAACAAGATACCGTCAAGACGAGATATAGCATGTAAACAAACCACGGAGTGAAGCCCGCTGACAGCCTACTCTATGGCAATTTACACACAGAAACAAACTCGGGCAAAATATTCTTGCTTATGTCCCATTTTCTCCACGAGTATTGGGTCTACGGACTTCAAACTTGTTGGACGTTGTAGCCTGACTAACTAGCTCTCCATGCATGTCACAAAAATCCGAAATTTTTCATAGAAAGATACCGTCAAGACGAGATATAGCATGTAAACAAACCACGGAGTGAAGCCCGCTGACAGCCTACTCTATGGCAATTTACACACAGAAACAAACTGGGGCAAAATATTCTTGCTTATGTCCCATTTTCTCCACAAGTATTGGGTCTACGGACTTCAAACTTGTTGGACGTTGTAGCCTGACTAACTAGCTCTCCATGCATGTCAAAAAAATCGAAAATTTTTCATAACAAAATACCGTCAAGACGAGATATAGCATGTACACAAACCACGGAGTGAAGCCCGCTGACAGCCTACTCTATGGCAATTTACACACAGAAACAAACTCGGGCAAAATATTCTTGCTTATGTCCCATTTTCTCCACGAGTATTGGGTCTACGGACTTCAAACTTGTTGGACGTTGTAGCCTGACTAACTAGCTCTCCATGCATGTCAAAAAAATCCGAAATTTTTCATAGAAAGATACCGTCAAGACGAGATATAGCATGTAAACAAACCACGGAGTGAAGCCCGCTGACAGCCTACTCTATGGCAATTTACACACAGAAACAAACTCGGGCAAAATATTCTTGCTTATGTCCCATTTTCTCCACGAGTATTTGGTCTACGGACTTCAAACTTGTTGGACGTTGTAGCCTAACTAACTAGCTCTCCATGCATGTCAAAAAAATTGGAAATTTTTCATGAAAAGATACCGTCAAGACGGGATATAGCATGTAAACAAACCACGGAGTGAAGCCCGCTGACAGCCTACTCTATGGCAATTTACACACAGAAACAAACTCGGGCAAAATATTCTGGCTTATGTCCCATTTTCTCCACGAGTATTGGGTCTACGGACTTCAAACTTGTTGGACGTTGTTAACCAGCCTGACTAACTAGCTCTCCATACATGTCAAACAAATCGGAAATTTTTCATAAAAAGATACCGTCAAGACGAGATATAGCATGTAAACAAACCACGGAGTGAAGCCCGCTGACAGCCTACTCTATGGCAATTTACACACAGAAACAAACTGGGGCAAATATTCTGGCTTATGTCCCATTTTCCACGAGTATTGGGTCTACGGACTTCAAACTTGTTGGACGTTGTAGCCTGACTAACTAGCTCTCCATGCATGTCAAAAAATCGGAAATTTTTCATAGAAAGATACCGTCAAGACGAGATATAGCATGTAAACAAACCACGGAGTGAAGCCCGCTGACAGCCTACTCTATGGCAATTTACACACAGAAACAAACTCGGGCAAAATATTCTGGCTTATGTCCCATTTTCTCCACGAGTATTGGGTCTACGGACTTCAAACTTGTTGGACGTTGTAGCCTGACTAACTAGCTCTCCATGCATTTCAAAACAGATCTGAAATTTGTCATAACAATATACCGTAAGGACGATATATATGATGTAAACAAACCACTTAGTGAACCCCGCTGACAGCCTACTCTATGGCAATTTACGCACAGAAACAAACTCGGGCATAATATTCTTGCTTATGTCCCATTTTCTCCACGAGTATTGGGTCTACGGACTTCAAATTTGTTGGACGTTGTAGCCTGACTAACTAGCTCTCCATGCATGTCAAAAAAATCGGAAATTTTTCATAGAAAGATACCGTCAAGACGAGATATAGCATGTAAACAAACCACGGAGTGAAGCCCGCTGACAGCCTACTCTATGGCAATTTACACACAGAAACAAACTCGGGCAAGATATTCGGCTTATGTCCCATTTTCTCCACGAGTATTGGGTCTACGGACTTCAAACTTGTTGGACGTTGTAGCCTGACTAACTAGCTCTCCATGCATGTCAAAAATCGGAGATTTTCATAGAAAGATACCGTCAAGACGATATATAGCATGTAAACAAACCACGGAGTGAAGCCCGCTGACAGCCTACTCTATGGAAATTTAAACCACGCAACACACTGGGGCAAAATATTATGGCTTATGTCCCATTTTCTACACAAGTATTGGGTATACGGACTTCAAACTTGTTGGACGTTGTAGCCTGACTAACTAGCTCGCCATGCATGTCAAAATAATCGGAAATCCTTCATAGAAAGATAACGACCAGACGAGACATAGAATGTAAACCAAACACGGAGTGAAGCCCGCTGACAGCCTTACTTATGGCAATTTCACCACAGAAACAAACTGGGGCAAATATTCACGCTTATGTCCCATTTTCTCCACGAGTATTGGAGTCTACGGACTTCAAACTTGTTGGACGTTGTAGCCTGACTAACTAGCTCTCCATGCATGTCAAAAAATCGGAAATTTTCATAGAAAAGATACCGTCAGAGACGAGATATAGCATGTAAACAAACCACGGAGTGAAGCCCGCTGACAGCCTACTCTATGGCAATTTCATACACAGAAACAAACTCGGGCAAAATATTCTGGCTTATGCTCCCATTTTATCACGAGTGTTGGGTCTACGGACTCTTTGACAAACTTGTTGGACGTTGTAGCCTGACTAACTAGTTCTCCATGCATGTCAAAAATCGGATTAATGTTTCTCATAGAAAGATAACCGTCAAGACGAGATATAGCATGTAAACAAACAACGGAGTGAAGTTCGCTGACAGCCTACTCTATGGCAATTTACACAGAAACAAACTTCGGGCGAAATCCATTCTGGCTTATGTCCCATTTTCTCACGAGTATTGGGTCAACTGACCCCAAACTTCGTTGGACGCCAGCCTGACTAAGTAGCTCTCCATGCATGTCAAAAAAATCGGAAATTTTTCATAGAAAGATACCGTCCAAGACGAGATATATCATAAAACTGAAACCACGGAGTAGAAGCCCGCTGACAGCCTACTCTATGGCGGCAATTCTGCCACACAGAAACAAACTCGGGCAAAATATTCTGTGCTTATAACCATTTTCTCCAAGAGTATTAGGTCTACGTGACTTCAAACTTGTTGGACGTTGTTGCCTGACTAACTAGCTCTCCATGCATGTCAAAAAATCGGAAATTTTTCGCTAACAAGATACCGTAAGGACGAGATATATCATGTAAACAAATCACGGAGTGAAGCCCGTTGACAGCCTACTCTATGGCGAATTTACACACTGAGAAACGGAAACTCGGGCAAAATATTCTTTAGCCCGCTATGTCCCATTTTCTCCACGAGTATTGGGTCTTACGGACTTCAAAATTTGTTGGACGTTGTAGCCTGACTAACCAGCTCGCCTTACATGTCAAAAATCAGGATTTTCTTATAACAAGATACCGTGAGGGACGAGATATAGCATAAACAGTCTCACGGAGCGAAGCTCATGACAGCTCATTTTATGGCAATTTACACAGAAACAAACTGGGGCAAAATATTCTGGCTTATGTCCCATTTTCCACGAGTATTTGGTCTACGGACTTCAACCTTGTTGGACGTTGTAGCCTGACTAACTAGCTCTCCATGTGCTGTTAACAAATCGAAATTTTTCATAGGAAAGATACTCGTCAAGATTTATGATATAGCATGTAAACAAACCATGAGTGGCTTCTCCGCTGACAGCCGCCCACTCTATGGCAATTTACACACAGAAACAAACTGGGGTAAAATATTCTGGTTTATGTCCCATTTTCTTTTCTTCCAAAGAGTATTGGGTCTACGGACTTCAAACTTGTTGGACGTCGCTGCCTCGACTAACTAGCTCCCCCATGCATGTCGTGTACCTGGAAATTTGGTAAATTAGATACTGGGGTGATGGAGGAGGATATCATGTAAACAAACCACGGAGGAAGCCCGCTGACAGCCTACTTATGGCACTATTAGCCAGAAACAAACTCGCAAATATTCTGGCTTATGTCCCATTTTCTCCATGAGTATTGGGTCTACGGACTTCAAATTTGTTGGACGTCAGTAGCCTGGACTAACCAGCTCGCCTTACATGTCAAAAATCAGGAATTTCTTATAACAAGATACCGTGAGGGACGAGAGATATAGCATGTAAACAAAAACCACGGAGTGAAGCCCGCTGACAGCCTACTCTATGGCACTTACACACAGAAACAAACTCGCAAATATTCTTGCTTAAGTCCCATTTTCCACGAGCATTGGGTCTGCGGACTTCAAACTTGTTGACGCCAGCCTGACTCAACTGTAGCCTCCATGCATGTCAAAAAATCGGAAATTTTTCATAGAAAGATACCGTCAAGACGAGATATAGCATGTAAACAAACCACGGAGTGGCTTTCCTCCGCTCGACAGCCTACTTCCATGGGTACTTACACACAGAAACAAACTCGGGCAAATATTCTGGCTTATGTCCCATTTTTCTCCACGAGTATTGCCCACGGACTTTCAAACTTGTTGGACGTTGTAGCCTGACTAACTAGCTCTCCATGCATGTCAAAAAAATCGGGAAATTTTTCATAGAAAGATACCGTCAAGACGAGATATAGTACAAATCAGTCCACGGAGTGAAGCCGCTGACAGCCTACTCTGCTAGCACTCTACACACAGAAACAAACTGGCAACCATTCTGGCTTATGTCCCATTTTTCTCCACGGTATTCGGGTCTACGGACTTCAATCTTGTTGACGTTGTAGCCTGACTAAGTAGCTCTCCATGCATGTCAAAAATCGGAAATTTTCATAGAAAGATACCGTCAAGACGATATAGCATTGTAAAAACCACGGAGTGAATTTCCCGCTGACAGCCTACTCTATGGCAATTTACACACAGAAACAAACTTGGGCAAAATATTCTGGCTTATGTCCTATTTTCTCCAAGAGTATTGGGTCTACGGATCTTCAAACTTGTTGGACGTTGTTGCCTGACTAACTAGCTTTCCATGCATGTCAAAAAAATCGGAAATTTTTCATAACAAGATACCGTAAGGACGGGAAAGATAGTCAAGTAAACAAACCACGAGTGAAGCCCGCTGACAGCCTACTTCTATGGCAATTTACATTGCAAACAAATCCGGCAAATATTCTGGCTTATGTCCCATTTTCTCCACGAGTATTGGGTCTACGGACTTCAAATTTGTTGGACGTTGTAGCCTGACCAACCAGCTTCGCCTTACATGTCAAAAATTCAGATTTTCTTATAACAAGATACCGTGAGGACGAGATACATAAACAAAATCCACGGAGTGAAGCCCGCGGACAGCCTACTCTATGGGCAATTTACACACAGAACAAACTGGGGCAAAATATTCTGCTTATGTCCCATTTTCATTTATTTGTCTACGGATCTCAACCTTGTTGGACGTTGTAGCCTGACTAACTAGCTCTCCACATGTCAAACAAATCGAAATTTTTCATAGAAAGATACCGTCAAGACGAGATATAGCATGTAAACAAAACCACGGAGTGAAGCCCGCTGACAGCCTACTCTATGGCAAATTTACACACAGAAACAACCAAAGTAAAATATTCTTGGCTTATGTCCTCTATTTTCCAAGAGTATTGGGTCTACGGACTTCAAACTTGTTGGACGTTGTTGCCTGACTAACTAGCTCCCCATGCATGTCAAAAATCGGAAATTTCTTATAACAAGATACCGTGAGGACGAGCTATAGCATGTAAACAAACCACGGAGTGAAGCCTGCTGGACAGCCTACTGCGGCACTTACACACAGAAACAAACCGGGCAAAATATTCTGGCTTAAGTCCCATTTTCTCCACGAGGCTGGGTCTGCGTGACTTCAAACTCTGCTGACGTTGTAGCCTGACTAACTAGCTCTCCATGCATGTCAAAATCGGAAATTTTTCATAGAAAGATACCGTCAAGACGAGATATAGCATGTAAACAAAACCACGGAGTGAAGCCCGCTGGACAGCCTACCTATGGCAATTTACACAGAAACAAACTCGGGCAAATATTCTGGCTATGTCCCCATTTTCTCCACGAGTATTGGGTCTACGGACTTCAAACTTGTTGACGTTGTAGCCTGACTAACTAGCTTCTCCATGCATGTCAAAAAATCGAAATTTTCATAGAAAGATACCGTCAAGACGAGATATAGCATGTAAACAAACCACGGAGGAAGCCTGCCGACAGCCTACTATGGCAATTTACACAATAGAAACAAACTCGGCAAAATATTCTGGCTTTATGTCCCATTTTCTCCAATGAGCATTGGGTCTACGGACTTTCAAACTTGTTGACGTTGTACCTGACTAACTAGCTCTCCATGCATGTCAAAAATCGGAAATTTTTCTATAGAAAGATACTCGTCAAGACGAGATATAGCATGTAAAATAAACACGGAGTTAAGCGCGCAGACAGCTTACTCTATGGCAATTTGCACACAGAAACAACCAGCAAAATATTCTGGCTTATGTCCCATTTTCTCCACGAGTATTGGGTCTACGGACTTCAAAACTTGTTGGACGTCATAGCCTGACTAAGTAGCTTCCATGCATGTCAAAAATCGGAATTTTTCATAGGAAAGATACCGTCAAGACGATATAGCATGTAAACAAACAACGGAGTGAAGCCCGCTGACAGCCTACTCTATGGCAATTTACACAGAAACAAACACGGGCAAATATTCTGGCTTATGTCCCATTTTTCTCCACGAGTATTGGGTCTACGGATCTCAAACTTGTTGACGTTGTACCCTGACTAACTAGCTCTCCATGCATGTCAAAACTGAAATTTTTCATAACAAGATACCTCTGTCAAGACGAGATATAGCATGTAAACAGTTCACGGAGTGAAGCCTGCTGACAGCCTATCACTCTATATAATTTACACACAGAAACAAACTTCGGGCAAATATTCTGGCTTATGTCCCATTTTCCACGAGTATTGGGTCTACGACCAAACTTGTTGACGTTGTACCAATTAACTTAGCCTTTTATGCATGTGTCAAAAAATCGGAAAATTTTTCTATGGTCAAGTCACCGTCAAGACGTAGAGATATAGTATGTAAACAAACCACGGAGTGAAGCCTGCTGACAGCCTACCTATGGCAATTTACACAGAAACAAACTGGGGCAAAATATTCTGGCTTGCGTCCTATTTTCTCCAAGAGTATTGGGTCTACGGACTCAAACTTGTTGGACGTTGTTGCCTGACTAACTAGCTTCCATGCATGTCAAAAATCGGAAATTTTTCATAACAAGATACTGTAAGGGACGAGATATAGCATGTAAACAAACCACGGAGTGAAGCCCGCTTGACAGCCTACTCTATGGCAATTTACACACAGAAACAAACCAGGCAAATATCTCTTGGCTTATGTCCCATTTTCTCCACGAGTATTGAGTCTACGGACTTCAAACTTGTTGGACGTTGTTGCCTGACTAACCAGCTCGCCTTACATGTCAAAAATCAGGAATTTCTTATAACAAGATACTCAGAGGACGATATAGCATGTAATAACTACGGAGTGAAGCCTGCTGACAGCCTACTTATGGCAATTTACACACAGAAACAAACTGGGCAAAATATTCTTGCTTAAGTCCCATTTTCTCCATTTATATTGGGTCTGCGGACTTCGTAAAACTTGTTGGACGTTGTAGCCTGACTAACCAGCTCTCCATGGCTGTCAAAAATCGGAAATTTTTCATAGAAAGATACCGTCAAGACGAGATATAGCATGTAAACAAAACCACGGAGTGAATTCTCCGCCGACAGCCTACTCTATGGCAATTTACACACAGAAACAAATCTCGGGCAAAAATATTCTGGCTTATGTCCCATTTTCTCCACGAGTATTGGGTCTACGGACTTCAAACTTGTTGGACGTTGTAGCCTGACTAACTAGCTTCATGCATGTCAAAAATCGGAAATTCTTCATAGGAAAGATACCGTCAAGACGAGATATAGCATGTAAACAAACCACGGAGTGAAGCCCGCTGACAGCCTACTATAAGCAATTTACTACGAAACAAACCTTCGGCAAAATATTCTCATTTATAGTCCCATTCTTTCTCTCCATCGGTATTGGGTCTACGGACTTCAAACTTGCTGGACGTTGTACCCTGACTAACTAGCTCTCCATGCATGTCAAAAATCGGAAAATTTTTCATAAAGAAGATACCGTCAAGACGAGATATAGCATGTGCAAACAAACCACGGAGTGAAGCCCGCCGCATTGCTCACTCTATTGGGCAATTTACACAGAAACAAACTCGGGCAAAATATTCTGGCTTATGTCCCATTTTCTCCACGAGTATTGGGTCTACGGACTTCAAACTTGTTGACAAGCAGCCTGACTAAGTAGCTCCCATGCATGTCAAAAATCGGAAATTTTTCATAGAAAGATACCGTCAAGACGAGATATGTATGTAAACAAACAACGGAGTGGTAGCCCGCTGACAGCCTACTCTATGGCAATTTACTAACACAGAAACAAACTCGGGCAAAATATTCTGGCTTATGTCCCACTTTCTCCACGAGTATTGGGTATACGGACTTCAAACTTGTTGGACGTTGTACCCTGACTAACTAGCTTTCCTCCATGCATGTCAAAAATCGGAAATTTTCATAACAAGATACCGTCAAGACGAGATATAGCATGTAAACAAACCACGGAGTGAAGCCTCGCTGACAGCCTATACTCTATGGCAATTTTACACACAGAAACAAACTCGGGCAAATATTTGGCTTATGTCCCATTTTCTCCACGAGGCTGGGTTCATGGACTTCCTTCAAACCATTGACGTTGTACTCCTGGACTAACTACTCTTTAAGTACTGCTCAAAAATCTGGAAATTTTTCATAACAAGATACCGTCAAGACGAGATAAGGCATGTAAACAAACCACGGAGTGAAGTTCGGTTGACAGCCTACTCTATGGCAATTTACACACAGAAACAAACTGGGGCAAAATATTCTGGCTTATGTCCTATTTTCTCCAAGAGTATTGGGTCTACGGACTTCAAACTTGTTGGACGTTGTAGCCCACTAACTAGCTCTCCATGCATGCTCGCAAAAAATCGGAAATTTTTCATAACAAGATACTGTAAGGACGAGGATATAGCATGTAAACAAACCACGGAGTGAAGCCCGCGACAGCCTACTCTATAAGTACTTACACACAGAAACAAACTCAGCAAAATATTCTGGCTTATGTCCCATTTTCTCCACGAGTATTGAGTCTACGGACTTCAAACTTGTTGGACGTTGTTGCCTGACTAACTAGCTTCCATGCATGTCAAAAATCGGAAATTTTTCATAATAAGATACTGTAAGACGGTGGATATAGCATAAATAAACTCATGAGAAGCCTGCTGACAGCCTACCGCAGGTACTTACACACAGAAACAAACTCGCAAAATATTGTGGCTTATGTCCCATTTTCTCCACGAGTATTGGGTCTTACGGATCTCAAATTTGTTGGATGCTGTAGCCTGACTAACCAGCTGCCCATGAGCTGGTCAAAAATTCAGGATTTTTATAAATAAGATACCGTGAGTGACTGAGATATACGGTAAACAAACTTCACGGGAGGAAGCCCGTTGACAGTCACTTCAAGTGGCAATTTACACACAGAAACAAACTCGGCAAAATATTCTGGCTTATGTCCTATTTTCCAAGAGTATTGGGTCTACGCACTTCAAATCGTTGACGCAGCGCTGACTCAACTAGCTCTCCATGCATGTCAAAAAGCAACTGAAATTTTTCATAACAAGATACCGTGGTGCGACGATATAGCATAAACAAACCACGGAGTGAAGCCCGCGATGCAGCCTACTCTTATGGCAATTTTACACACAGAAACAAACTCGGGAAAAAAATATTCTTGGCTTATGTCCTGATTTTTCTCCGGGCAGGTTGGGTCTACGGACTTGAACTTGTTGACGTTGTTGCCTGACCACTAGCTCCCATGCATGTCAAAAATCGGAAATTTTTCATAGAAAGATACTGTCAAGACGAGATATAGCATGTGCGTCCACGGAGTGAAGCCCGCGGACAGCCTACCTTATGGCAATTTACACACAGAAACAAACTGGGGCAAAAATCTTTGGCTTATGTCCTATTTTTCTCCACGAGTATTGGGTCTACGGACTTCAAACTGTTGGACGTGCTGTTGCCTGACTAACTAGCTCTCCATGCATGTCAAAAAATCGGAAATTTTCATAACAAGATACCACGCATTTATATATAGTATGTAAAAACCACTTGAGAAGCCTCAAGTGGATAGCCTAATTATATGGTCTATATAATAGAACAAAACTGGGGCAAAATATTCTTGGCTTATGTCCCATTTTCTTCTCCACGAGTATTTGGTCTACGGACTTTCAAAACTTGCTGACGTTGTAGCCTGACTAAGTAGCTCTCCATGCATGTCAAAAAATCGGAAATTTTTCATAACAAGATACCGCGACGAGATATAGCATGTAAACAGTCCACTTAGCAGTCGCCAGACAGCCTACTTCTATGGCAATTTACACACAGAAACAAACCCCAAAGCAAAACATTCTGCGTTATGTCCCATTTTCCACTTGAGTGGCTTGGGTCTCGCTGACCTCTAAACTTGTTGGACGTTGTAACTGACTAATCAGTCTTTATGTCAAAAATCGGAAATTTTTCATAACAAGATACCGTCAAGACGAGGATAGCATGTAAACAAACCACGGAGTGAAGCCCGCTGACAGCCTACCATGGCAATTTACACACAGAAACAAATCAGCAAAGATTCTGCTTATGTCCTATTTTCTCCAAGAGTATTGGGTCTACGGACTTCAAACTTGTTGGACGTTGTTGCCTGACTAACTAGTTTCCATGCATGTCAAAAAAATCGGAAATTTCAACAAGTTGATGTCGGCAGGATGAGATATAGTATAAACAAACCACGGAGTGAAGCCCGTTGACAGCCTACTCTATGGCAATTTTACACACAGAAACAAACTCAGGCAAAATATTCTGGCTTATGTCCCATTTCTCCACGAGTATTGAGTCTACGGACTTCAAACTTGTTGGACGTTGCTGCCTGACTAATTAGTCCATGCATGTCAAAAAATCGGAAATTTTTCATAACAAGATACCGTAAGGACGAGATATAGCATGTAAACAACCACGGAGTGAAGCCCGCCACAGCCTACCTATGGCAATTTACACACAGAAACAAACCTGGCAAAATATTCTGGCTTATGTCCCATTTTTCTCCACGAGTATTGGGTCTACGGACTTCAAATTTGTTGACGTTGTAGCCTGACCAACCAGCCTGCTCATGTCAAAAACAGATTTTCAGGCAACAAGATACCGTGAGGACGAGATATAGCATGTAAACAAACCACGGAGTGAAGCCTGACAGCCTACTTATGGCAATTTACACAAAAGAAACAAACTCGGGCAAAATATTCTGGCTTGCGTCCTATTTTCTCCCAAGAGTATAATCATGACTTCAAACTTGTTGGACGTTGTTGCCTGACTAACTAGCTCTCCATGCATGTCAAAAATCGGAAATTCTTCATAACAAGATACCGTAAGGACGAGGATATATACAAACAAATTCACGGAGTGAAGCCCGCTGATGCCTACCTATGGCAATTTACACACAGAAACAAACTTCGGGCAAATATTCTGGCTTATGTCCTATTTTCTCCAAGAGTATTGGGTCTACTGACTTCAAACTTGTTGGATGCTGTTGCCTGACTAACTAGCTCCCATGGCGTCAAAAATTTGGAAATTTTTCTAGAAAGATAATGTTTAAGATGATATATGATAAAAACTACGGAGTGAAGCCCACGCCTACTCTATGGGCAATTTTTACACAGAAACAAACTGGGGCAAAAAATTTGGCTTATGTCCCATTTTCTCTCCACGAGTGGTCTACGGACTTCAAACTTGTTGGACGTTGTTGCCTTTCGACTAACTAGCCTCCATGCATGCCAAAAATCAAATTTTTCATAACAAGATACCGTCAAGATGAGATATAAAGCATGTAAAAATCCACGGAGAGAAGCCTGCGGTCAGCCTACTCTATGGCAATTTACACACAGAAACAAACTGGGGCAAAATATTATGGCTTATGTCCCATTTTCTCCACGAGTATTTGGTCTTACGGACTTCAAACTTGTTGGACGTTGTAGCCTGGACTAAGTAGCTCTCCATGCATGTCAAAAATCGGAAATTTTTCATAACAAGATACCGTAAGGACGAGATATAGCATGTAAACAAACCACGGAGTGAAGCCCGGGCTGACAGCCTACTCTATGGCAATTTACACACAGAAACAAACCGGGCAAAATATTCTTGCTTATGTCCCATTTTTCTCCACGAGTATTGGGTCTACGGACTTCAAACTTGTTGGACGTTGTAGCCTGACTAACTAGCTCTCCATGCATGTCAAAAAATCGGAAATTTTTCATAGAAAGATACCGGTGAGGACGATATAGCATGTAAACAAACAACGGAGTGAAGTTCGCTGACAGCCTACTCTATGGGCAATTTCTACACACAGAAACAAAACTTCGGGCAAATCCATTCTTGCTTTATGTCCCATTTTCTCCACGAGTATTGGGTCTACATGACTTTCAAACTTGTTGGACGTTGTAGCCTGACTAACTAGCTCTCCATGCATGTCAAAAAAATCCGGAAATATTTCTTATAGAAAGATACCGTCAAGACGAGACATAGCATAAACAAACCACGGAGTGAAGCCTGCAAGACAGCCTACTCTATGGCAATTTACACACAGAAACAAAAATGGGGCAAAAATATTCTCGCTTATGTCCAATTTTTCTCCACGAGTATTGGGTCTACGGGACTTCAAACTTGTTGGATGTAGTAGCCTGACGAACTAGCTCCTCCGTCCATGCATGTCAAAAAAATTGGAAGCTTTTTCATAGAAAGATACCGTCAAGACGAGATATAGCATGTAAACAAACCACAGAGTGAAGCCCGCTGACAGCCTACTCTTATGGCAATTTACACAATAAACAAATCCTTCGGGCAAAATATTCTTGCTTATGTCACATTTTCTCCACGAGTATTGGGTCTACGGACTTCAAACTTGTTGGAGGTTGTAGCCTGACTAACTAGCTCTCTATACATGTCCAAAAAATCGGGAAATTTTTCATAGAAAGATATCGTAAAGACGAGATATAGCATGTAAACAAAAACCACGGAGTGAAGCCCGCTGGACAGCCTACTCTATGGCAATTTACACACAGAAAACAAACTCAGGCAAAATATTATTCTGGCTTATGTCCCATTTTCTCCACGAGTATTTAGTCTTACGGACTTCAAAACTTGTTGGACGTTGTAGCCTGACTAACTAGCTCTGCATGCATGTCAAAAAAATCGGAAATTTTTCATTACAAGATACCGTCCAGGACGGGATATAGCATGTAAACAAAACCACGGAGTGAAGCCCGCTGACAGCTCACTCTATGGCAATTTACACACAGAAACAAAATGGGGCAAAATATTCTGGCTTATGTCCAATTTTTCTCCACGAGTATTGGGTATACGGACTTCAAACTTGTTGGACGTTGTAGCCTGACTAACTAGCTCTCCATGCATGTCAAAAATCGGAAATTTTTCATAACAAGATACCCGTCAAGACGAGATATAGCATGTAAAAACCACGGAGTGAAGCCCGCTGACAGCCTACTCTATGGCAATTTACACACAGAAACAAACTGGGGCAAAATATTCTTTCTGATGTGACATTGTCTCCACGAAGATTTGGTCTACGGACTTCAGACTTGTTGACGTTGTAGCTCGACTCAAGTAGTTCTCCATGCATGTCAAAAAATCGGAAATTTTTCATAACAAGATACCGTAAGGACGAGATATAGCATGTAAACAAACCACGGAGTGAAGCCCGCTGACAGCCTACTTATGGCAATTTACACACAGAAACAAACTCGGGCAAAATATTCTTGCTTGATGTCCCATTTTCTCCACGAGTATTGGGTCTACGGACTTCAAACTTGTTGGACGTTGTACCCTGACTAACTAGCTCTCCTTTATGCATGTCAAAAATCGGAAATTTTTCATAACAAGATACCGTCAAGACGAGATATAGCATGTAAACAAACCACGGAGTGAAGCTTCCGGCTGACAGCCTACTCTATGGCAATTTACACACAGAAACAAACTGGGGCAAAATATTCTGGCTTATGTCCTATTTTCTCCAAGAGTATTGGGTCTACGGACTTCAAACCTTTTGGACGTTGTTGCCTGACTAACTAGCTCTCCATGCATGTCAAAAAATCGGAAATTTTTCATAACAAGATACCGTAAGGACGAGATATAGCATGTAAACAAACCACGGAGTGAAGCCCGCTGACAGCCTACTTATGGCAATTTACACACAGAAACAAACTCAGGCAAAATATTCTGGCTTATGTCCCATTTTTCTCCACGAGTATTGAGTCTATGGACTTCAAACTTGTTGGATGTAGTAGCCTGACGAACTAGCTCTCCATGCATGTCAAAAAATTGGAAATTTTTCATAGAAAGATACCGTCAAGACGAGATATAGCATGTAAACAAACCACAGAGTGAAGCCCGCTGACAGCCTACTCTATGGCAATTTACACACAAAGAAACTCGGGGAAAATATTCTTGCTTATGCCCAAATTTCTCCACGCCTATTGGGTCTACGGACTTCAAACTTGTTGGACGTTGTTGCCAGACTATCTAGCTCTCTATGCATGTCAAAAATCGGAAATTTTTCATAGAAAGATACCGTAAAGACGAGATATAGCATGTAAACAAACCACGGAGTGAAAGCCCGCTGACAGCCTACTCTATGGCAATTTACACACAGAAACAAACTTGCAAGCAAAATATTCTGGCTTATGTCCCATTTTTCTCCACGAGTATTTAGTTCATGGACTTCAAACTTGTTGGACGTTGTAGCCTGACTAACTAGCTTGCATGCATGTCAAAAAATCGGAAATTTTTCATTACAAGATACCGTCCAGACGGGATATAGCATGTAAACAAACCACGGAGTGAAGCCCGCTGACAGCCTACTATGGAAATTTACACACAGAAACAACTTGGGCAATATATTCTGGCTTATGTCCCATTTTCTCCACGAGTATTGGGTCTACGGACTTCAAACTTGTTGGACGTTGTAGCCTGACTAACTAGCTCTCCATGCATGTCAAAAAAATCCGAAATTTCTCATAACAAGATACCGTCAAGACGAGATATAGCAAGTAAACACACCGCCGAGTGAAGCCCGCTGACAGCCTACTCTATGGCAATTTACGCACAGAAACAAACTGGGGCAAAATATTCTTGGTTATGTCCCATTTTCCACGAGTATTTGGTCTACGGACTTCAAACTTGTTGGACGTTGTAGCCTGACTAAGTAGCTCTCCATGCATGTCAAAAATCGGAAATTTTTCATAACAAGATACCGTAAGGACGAGATATAGCATGTAAACAAAACCACGGAGTGAAGCCCGCTGACAGCCTACTCTATGGCAATTTACACACAGAAACAAACTCGGGCAAAATATTCTTTGCTTATGTCCCATTTTCTCCACGAGTATTGGGTCTACGGACTTCAAACTTGTTGGACGTTGTACCCTGACTAACTACCTCTTTATGCATGTCAAAAATCGGAAATTTTTTCATAACAAGATACTGCACAAGACGAGATATAGCATGTAAACAAACCACGGAGTGAAGCCTGCTGACAGCCTACTCTATGGCAATTTACACACAGAAACAAACTGGGGCAAAATATTCTGGCTTATGTCCTATTTTCTCTCCAAGAGTATTGGTCTACGGACTTCAAACCTTTGGACGTTGTTGCCTGACCAACTAGCTCTCCATGCATGTCAAAAATCGGAAATTTTTCATAACAAGATACCGTAAGGACGAGATATAGCATGTAAACAAACCACGGAGTGAAGCCCGCTGACAGCCTACTCTATGGCAATTTACACACAGAAACAAACTCAGGCAAAATATTCTGGCTTATGTCCCATTTTCTCCACTTATATTGAGTCTATGGACTTCAAACTTGTTGGACGTTGTTGCCTGACTAACTAGCTCTCCATGCATGTCAAAAATCGGAAATTTTTCATAACAAGATACCGTCAAGGCACGAGATATAGCATGTAAACAAACCACGGAGTGAAGCCCGCTGACAGCCTACTCTATGGCAATTTACACACAGAAACAAACTCGGGCAAAATATTCTGGCTTATGTCCCATTTTCTCCACTGAGTATTGGGTCTACGGACTTCAAATTTGTTGGACGTTGTGAAGCCCGACTAACCAGCCTTCTGCCTTACATGTCAAAAAATCAGGATTTTCTTATAACAAGATACCGTGAGGACGAGATATAGCATGTAAACAAACCACGGAGTGAAGCCCGCTGACAGCCTACTTATGGCAATTTACACACAGAAACAAACTCGGGCAAAATATTCTGGCTTATGTCCTATTTTCTCAAAAGAGTATTGGGTCTACGCACTTCAAACTTGTTGGACGTTGTTGCCTGACTAACTAGCTCTCCATGCATGTCAAAAATCGGAAATTTTTCATAACAGATACTGTGACGACGAGATATAGTATGTAAACAAACCACGGAGGAAGCCCGCCGACAGCCTACTCTATGGCAATTTACACACAGAAACAAACTGGGCAAAATATTCTGGCTTATGTCCTATTTTCTCCAAGAGTATTGGGTCTACGGACTTCAAACTTGTTGGACGTTGTTGCCTGACTAACTAGCTCCCCATGCATGTCAAAAAATCGGAAATTTTTCATAGAAAGATACCGTCAAGACGATATAGCATGTAAAAACCACGGAGTGAAGCCCGCGGACAGCCTACTATATGGCAATTTACACACAGAAACAAACTTGGGCAAAATATTCTGGCTTATGTCCCATTTTCTCCACGAGTATTGGGTCTACGGACTTCAAACTTGTTGACGTTGTTGCCTGACTAACTAGCTCTCCATGCATGTCAAAAATCGGAAATTTTTCATAACAACATAACGTCAAGACGAGATATAGCATGTAAAAAAAACCACGGAGATAAGCACGGGGACAGCCTACTCTATGGCAATTTACAAACAGAAACTCCCTGGGGCAAAATATTCGGGCTTATGTCCCATTTTTCTCCACGAGTATTTGGTCTACGGACTTCAAACTTGTTGGACGTTGTAGCCTGACTAAGTAGCTCTCCATGCATGTCAAAAATCGGAAATTTTTCATAACAAGATACCGTAGACGAGATATAGCATGTAAACAAACCACGGAGTGAAGCCCGCTGACAGCCTACTTATGGCAATTTACACACAGAAACAAACTGGGGCAAAATATTCTTGCTTATGTCCCATTTTCTCCACAAGTATTGGGTCTACGGACTTCAAACTTGTTGGACGTTGTAGCCTGACTAACTAGCTCTCCATGCATGTCAAAAATCGGAAATTTTTCATAGAAAGATACCGTGAGGACGAGATATAGCATGTAAACAAACAACGGAGTGAAGCCCGCTGACAGCCTACCTATGGCAATTTACACACAGAAACAAACTCGCAAACTATTCTTGCTTATGTCCCATTTTCTCCACGAGTATTGGGTCTACGGACTTCAAACTTGTTGGACGTTGTAGCCTGACTAACTAGCTCTCCATGCATGTCAAAAATCCGAAATATTTCATAGAAAGATACCGTCAAGACGAGATATAGCATGTAAACAAACCACGGAGTGAAGCCCGCTGACAGCCTACTCTATGGCAATTTACACACAGAAACAAAATGGGGCAAAATATTCTGCTTATGTCCAATTTTCTCCACGAGTATTGGGTCTACGGACTTCAAACTTGTTGGATGTTGTAGCCTGACGAACTAGCTCTCCATGCATGTCAAAAAATTGGAAATTTTTCATAGAAAGATACCGTCAAGACGAGATATAGCATGTAAACAAACCACAGAGTGAAGCCCGCTGACAGCCTACTCTTTGGCAATTTACACAAGCAAACAAACTCGGGCAAAATATTCGGGCTTATGTCCCATTTTCTCCACGAGTATTGGGTCTACGGACTTCAAACTTGTTGGACGTTTTAGCCTGACGAACTAGATTTCTATGCATGTCAAAAAAATCGGAAATTTTTCATAACAAGATACCGTCAAGACGAGATATAGCATGTACACAAACCACGGAGTGAGGCCCGCTGACGGCCTACTCTATGGCAATTTACACACAGAAAGAAACTGGGGCAAAATATTCTGGCTTATGTCCCATTTTCTCCACGAGAATTCAGTCTACGGACTTCAAACTTGTTGGACGTTGTAGCCTGACTAACTAGCTCTCCATGCATGTCACAAAAATCCGAAATTTTTCATTACAAGATACCTTCCAGACGGGATATAGCATGTAAACAAACCACGGAGTGAAGCCCGCTGACAGCCTACTCTATGGCAATTTACACACAGAAACAAAATGGGGCAAAATATTCTGGCTTATGTCCAATTTTCTCCACGAGTATTGGGTATACGGACTTCAAACTTGTTGGACGTTGTAGCCTGACTAACTAGCTCTCCATGCATGTCAAAAAAATCGGAAATTTTTCATAACAAGATACCGTCAAGACGAGATATAGCATGTCAAAAAAACCATGGAGTGAAGCCCGCTGACAGACTACTCTATGGCAATTTACACACAGAAACAAACTGGGGCAAAATATTCTTGCTGATGTCCCATTTTCTCCACGAGTATTTGGTCTACGGACTTCAAACTTGTTGGACGTTGTAGCCTGACTAAGTAGCTCTCCATGCACGTCAAAAAAATCGGAAATTTTTCATAACAAGATACCGTAAAGACGAGATATCCAATCAAAACAAACCACGGAGTGAAGCCCGCTGACAGCCTACTCTATGGCAATTTACACACAGAAACAAACTCGGGCAAAATATTCTGTCTTATGTCCCATTTCCTCCACGAGTATTGGGTCTACGGACTTCAAACTTGTTGGTCGTTGTAGCTTGACTAACTAGCTCTCCAAATCGGAAATTTTTCATAACAAAATACCGTCAAGACGAGATATAGCATGTAAAAAAAACCACGGAGTGAAGCCCGCTGACAGCCTACTCTATGGCAATTTACACACAGAAACAAACTGAGGCAAAATATTCTGGCTTATGTCCCATTTTCCCCACGAGTATTTGGTCTACGGACTTCAAACTTGTTGGACGTTGTAGCCTGACTAACTAGCTCTCCATGCATGTCAAAAAATCGGAGATTTTTCATAACAAAATACCGTCAAGACGAGATATAGCATGTAAAAACCACGGAGTGAAGCTTCTCCGCTGACAGCCTTTTCACTTATGGCAATTTACACACAGAAACAAACTGGGGATAAATATTCTGCTTATGTCCCATTTTCTCCACGAGTATATGGTCTACGGACTTCAAACTTGTTGGACGTTGTAGCCTGACTAACTAGCTCTCAATGTATGTCAAAAAATCGGAAATATTTCATAACAAGATACCGTAAAGACGAGATATCCAATAAAAACAAACCACGGAGTGAAGCCCGCTGACAGCCTACTTCTATGGCAATTTGCACACAGAAAATGGGGCAAAATATTCTGGCTTATGTCCATGTCAAAAATCAGGATTTTTTTTTTATAACAAGATATCGTAAGGACGAGATATAGCATGTAAAGAAACCACGGAGTGAAGCCCGCTGACAGCCTACTCTATGGCAATTTACACACAGAAACAAACTGGGGCAAAATATTCTTGCTTATGTCCCACCACGAGTATTGGGTCTACGGACTTCAAACTTGTTGGACGTTGTAGCCTGACTAACTAGCTCTCCATGCATGTCAAAAAAGTTGGAAATTTTTCATTACAAGATACCGTCAAGACGGGATATAGCATGTAAACAAACCACGGAGTGAAGCCCGCTGACAGCCTACTCTATGGCAATTTACACACAGAAACAAAATGGGGCAAAATATTCTGGCTTATGTCCAATTTTCTCCACGAGTATTTGGTCTACGGACTTCAAACTTGTTGTACGTTGTAGCCTGACTAACTAGCCCTCCATGCATGTCAAAAATCGGAATTTTTATAACAAGATACCGTCAAGACGAGATATAGCATGTAAAAAAAACCACGGAGTGAAGCCCGCTGACAGCCTTCTCTATGGCAATTTACACACAGAAACAAACTCGGGCAAAATATTCTGGCTTATGTCCCATTTTCTCCACGAGTATTTGGTCTACGGACTTCAAACTTGTTGGACGTTGTAGCCTGACTAACTAGCTCTCCATGCATGTCAAAAAAATCGGAAATTTTTCATAACAAGATACCGTCAAGACAAGATATAGCATGTAAAACAAGTCAGGTGTGTTTACAAACACAAATGCCCCGCAACCGTGACTGTTCCCTCGACATAACACCACTTTTTTAACATCAACTTATGTACCTTGGTCACATGGAACGTTCATTGACAGCATTAGTGTCTTCTGTAGGTTTTATATGAATTAATCCCTAATCCCTTTGCTCTCAGAATAAATACAAGATTTCATTTGTTTTAGCCACTGTGACCTTGACCTTGACCTTTGACCTGTAACCCCCAAATTCAATAGGCCTATTTGGATTACCAAGAATGATCCACAAACCAAATTTGAAGTTCACATGTTAAGTATTTCTCAAGTTATCGCGCTGACAAAATTCCTTTTGTTTTAGCCACTGTGACCTCGACCCTTGACCTTTTGGCCCCAAATGCAATAGGCTTCTTAGGATTGCCAAGGACAATCCACAAACCAAATTTGAAGTTCATGTAAAGTATTTCTCACGTTATCGCGCTGACAAAATTTCTATTTTTCAGCCACTGTGACCTTGACCTTGACCTCCAAATGCAAAAGGGTTCTTAGGATTACCAAGAACAATACACAAACCAAATTTGAAGTTCATATGTAAAGTATTTCTCAAGTTATAGCGCTGACAAAATTTCTATTGTTTCAGCCACTGTGACCTTGACCCTTGACCTTTGGCCCCAAATGCAATAGGCTTCTTAGAATTACCAAGAACAATACACAAACCAAATTTGAATTTCATATGTAAAGTATTTCTCAAGTTATAGCGCTGACAAAATTTCTATTGTTTCAGCCACTGTGACCTTGACCCTTGAACTTTCGGCCTCAAATGCAATAGGCTTCTTAGGATTACCAAGAACAATACACAAACCAAATTTGAATTTCATATGTAAAGTATTTCTTAAGTTATCGCGCGGACAAAATTTCTTATGTTTTAGTCACTGTGACCTTGACCCTTGACCTTTCGGCCCCAAATGCAAAGGGTTCTTAGGATTACCAAGAACAATACACAAACCAAATTTGAAGTTCATATGTTAAGTATTTCTCAAGTTATCGCGCTGACAAGATTTGTCCGGACACACACACATAGACGTGTGTTACATACCTTGTGTGGACATTGCTTTGTTTTCGTGTAGTTAAGAAAACTCGGTACAAAAATAACTTTACTCAAACTGTGAAAACTCTTTTAACCCAATTTTTTTCTATGATTCCCTATAGTGTTTCTCTTCATTCTGCTACAGATAAACCTAACCCAAAAATGCCTCTAAACCTGTTTCCCGGAAGGGCAAAACCTTATGTGGGACACGGCTTAGTCCACATAAGGTTCACACAACCTGCATTATGTGGACCTCTTTTGTTCACAAGTCCACATAGGGTATGTAACACAAACTCACACTGCCATTCTGAATTTGTATCCTTGTGGAGTCATTGCTTTGTTCTCGTGTACTAAAGTTTTCGAGTGTGAAATTGAAGTTTCAAAATGCTCTTATTTTAACCAGAATTAATTTCCTGGGCTGAAATTTGGACTAAATATCCCTTTTCTAAAAACTCTTCCATTTGCGACAAATCAACCCCCCTTGGAAATTCCTAGTTTTTGAGTAAAATCCATATATCTATTTCGTGAAATTCTTGTGGGAGACGTATTCATCTATAGAAATGTTCTTCTGGAGACGTATACAATCTTTGTTCCCTATTGTGTTCATGTCTCCGTAAGGTAGTAAATTTAAGAACGCACGCACGCACCCACCCACCCACTAACACACCCACACACACCCACCCACGGAAGGACAAGGCGGAAACAGTATGCCCTCGGCTTCGCCGCGGGCATAAACCACGGAGGAAGCCCGCTGACAGCCTACTCTATGGCAATTTACACACAGTAACAAACTCGGGCAAAACATTCTTGCTTATGTCCCATTTTCTCCACGAGTATTGGGTCTACGGACTTCAAACTTGTTGGACGTTGTAGCCTGACTAACTAGCTCTCCATGCATGTCAAAAAAGTTGGAAATTTTTCATTACAAGATACCGTCAAGACGGGATATAGCATGTAAACAAACCACGGAGTGCAGCCCGCTGACAGCCTACTCTATGGCAATTTACACACAGAAACAAAATGGGGCAAAATATTCTGGCTTATGTCCCATTTCCTCCACGAGTATTGGGTCTACGGACTTCAAACTTGTTGGACGTTGTAGCCTGACTAACTAGCTCTCCATGCATGTCAAAAATCGGAAATTTTTTATAACAAGATACCGTCAAGACGAGATATAGCATGTAAAAAAAACCACGGAGTGAAGCCCGCTGACAGCCTACTCTATGGCAATTTACACACAGAAACAAACTGGGGCAAAATATTCTTGCTGATGTCCCATTTTCTCCACGAGTATTTGGTCTACGGACTTCAAACTTGTTGGACGTTGTAGCTGACTAAATAGCTCTCCATGCACGTCAAAAAAATCGGAATTTTCTTATAACAAGATACCGTGAGGACGGGATATAGCATGTAAACAAACCACGGAGTGAAGCCCGCTGACAGCCTATTCTATGGCAATTTAAACACAGAAACAAACTCCGGCAAAATATTCTGGCTTATGTCCCATTTTCTCCACGAGTATTGGGTCTACGGACTTCAAACTTGTTGGACGTTGTAGCCTGACTAACTAGCTCTCCATGCAGGTCAAAAATCGGAGATTTTTTATAGAAAGATACCGTCAAGACGAGATATAGCATGTAAACAAACCACGGAGTGAAGCCCGCTGACAGCCTACTCTATGGCAATTTACACACAGAAACAAACTCGGGCAAAATATTCTTGCTTATGTCCCATTTTCTCCACGAGTATTGGGTCTACGGACTTCAAACTTGTTGGACGTTGTAGCCTGATTAACTAGCTCTCCATGCATGTCAAAAAAGTTGGAAATTTCTCATTACAAGATACCGTCCAGACGGGATATAGCATGTAAACAAACCACGGAGTGAAGCCCGCTGACAGCCTACTCTATGGCAATTTACACACAGAAACAAATGGGGCAAAATATTCTGGCTTATGTCCAATTTTTCTCCACGAGTATTGGGTCTACGGACTTCAAACTTGTTGGACGTTGTAGCCTGACTAACTAGCTCTCCATGCATGTCAAAAAATCGAAATTTTTATAACAAGATATCGCCAAGACGAGATATAGCATGTAAAAAACCACGGAGTGAAGCCCGCTGACAGCCTACTCTATGGCAATTTACACACAGAAACAAACTGGGGCAAAATATTCTGGCTTATGTCCCATTTTCTCCACGAGTATTTGGTCTACGGACTTCAAACTTGTTGGACGTTGTAGCCTGACTAAGTAGCTCCATGCATGTCAAAAAATCGGAAATATTACATAACAAGATACCGTCAAGACGAGATATCCAATAAAAACAAACCACGGAGTGAAGCCCGCTGACAGCCTACTCTATGGCAATTTACACACAGAAACAAACTCGGGCAAAATATTCTGGCTTATGTCCCATTTCCTCCACGAGTATTGGGTCTACGGACTTCAAACTTGTTTGACGTTGTAGCCTGACTAACTAGCTCTCCATACATGTCAAAAAATCGGAAATTTTTATAACAAGATACCGTCAAGACGAGATATAGCATGTAAAATCACGGAGTGAAGCCCGCTGACAGCCTACTCTATGGCAATTTACACACAGAAACAAACTGGGGCAAAATATTCTTGCTGATGTCCCATTTTCTCCACGAGTATTTGGTCTACGGACTTCAAACTTGTTGGACGTTGTAGCCTGACTAAGTAGCTCTCCATGCACTTCAAAAAAATCGGAAATTTTTCCTAACAAGATACCGTAAAGACGAGATATCCAATCAAAACAAACCACGGAGTGAAGCCCGCTGACAGCCTACTCTATGGCAATTTACACACAGAAACAAACTCGGGCAAAATATTCTGTCTTATGTCCCATTTCCTCCACGAGTATTGGGTCTACGGACTTCAAACTTGTCGGTCGTTGTAGCTTGACTAACTAGCTCTCCATGCATGTCAAAAATCGGAAATTTTTATAACAAGATACCGTAAGGACGAGATATAGCATGTAAACAAATCACGGAGTGAAGCCCGCTGACAGCCTACTCTATGGCAATTTACACACAGAAACAAACTCGGGCAAAATATTCTTGATTATGTCCCATTTTCTCCACGAGTATTGGGTCTACGGACTTCAAACTTGTTGGACGTTGTAGCCTGACTAACCAGCTCGCCTTACATGTCAAAAAAATCAGGATTTTCTTATAACAAGATACCGTGAGGACGAGATATAGCATGTAAACAAACCACGGAGTGAAGCCCGCTGACAGCCTATTCTATGGCAATTTACACACAGAAACAAACTCGGGCAAAATATTCTTGCTTATGTCCCATTTTCTCCACGAGTATTTGGTCTACGGACTTCAAACTTGTTGGACGTTGTAGCCTGACTAACTAGCTCTCCATGGATGTCATAAAAATCGGAGATTTTTTATAGAAAGATACCGTCAAGACGAGATATAGCATGTAAACAAACCACGGAGTGAAGCCCGCTGACAGCCTACTCTATGGCAATTTACACACAGAAACAAACTCGGGCAAAATATTCTTGCTTATGTCCCATTTTCTCCACGAGTATTGGGTCTACGGACTTCAAACTTGTTGGACGTTGTAGCCTGATTAACTAGCTCTCCATGCATGTCAAAAAAGTTGGAAATTTGTCATTACAAGATACCGTCCAGACGGGATATAGCATGTAAAAAAAACCACGGAGTGAAGTCCGCTGACAGCCTACTCTATGGCAATTTACACACAGAAACAAACTGGGGCAAAATATTCTGGCTTATGTCCCATTTTCTCCACGAGTATTTGGTCTACGGACTTCAAACTTGTTGGACGTTGTAGCCTGACTAACTAGCTCTCCATGCATGTCAAAAAAATCGGAAATATTACATAACAAGATACCGTAAAGACGAGATATCCAATCAAAACAAACCACGGAGTGAAGCCCGCTGACAGCCTACTCTATGGCAATTTACACACAGAAACAAACTCGGGCAAAATATTCTGTCTTATGTCCCATTTCCTCCACGAGTATTGGGTCTACGGACTTCAAACTTGTTGGTCGTTGTAGCTTGACTAACTAGCTCTCCATGCATGTCAAAAATCGGAAATTTTTCATAACAAAATACCGTCAAGACGAGATATAGCATGTAAAAACCACGGAGTGAAGCCTGCTGACAGCCTACTTATGGCAATTTACACACAGAAACAAACTGGGGCAAAATATTCTGGCTTATGTCCCATTTTCCCCACGAGTATTTGGTCTACGGACTTCAAACTTGTTGACGTTGTAGCCTGACTAACTAGCTCTCCATGCATGTCAAAAATCGGAGATTTTTCATAACAAAATACCGTCAAGACGAGATATAGCATGTAAAAACCACGGAGTGAAGCCCGCTGACAGCCTACTCTATGGCAATTTACACACAGAAACAAACTGGGGATAAATATTCTGGCTTATGTCCCATTTTCTCCACGAGTATATGGTCTACGGACTTCAAACTTGTTGGACGTTGTAGCCTGACTAACTAGCTCTCCATGCATGTCAAAAAAATCGGAAATATTTCATAACAAGATACCGTAAAGACGAGATATCCAATAAAAACAAACCACGGAGTGAAGCCCGCTGACAGCCTACTCTATGGCAATTTACACACAGAAACAAACTCGGGCAAAATATTCTGGCTTATGTCCCATTTCCTCCACGAGTATTGGGTCTACGGACTTCAAACTTGTTGGACGTTGTAGCCTGACTAACTAGCTCTCCATACATGTCAAAAAAATCAGGATTTTTTTTTTTATGACAAGATATCGTCTAGACGAGATATAGCATGTAAAGAAACCACGGAGTGAAGCCCGCTGACAGCCTACTCTATGGCAATTTACACACAGAAACAAACTGGGGCAAAATATTCTTGCTTATGTCCCATTTTCTCCACGAGTATTGGGTCTACGGACTTCAAACTTGTTGGACGTTGTAGCCTGACTAACTAGCTCTCCATGCATGTCAAAAAGTTGGAAATTTTTCATTACAAGATACCGTCCAGACGGGATATAGCATGTAAACAAACCACGGAGTGAAGCCCGCTGACAGCCTACTCTATGGCAATTTACACACAGAAACAAAATGGGGCAAAATATTCTGGCTTATGTCCAATTTTCTCCACGAGTATTGGGTCTACGGACTTCAAACTTGTTGTACGTTGTAGCCTGACAAACTAGCTCTCCATGCATGTCAAAAATCGGAATTTTTTATAACAAGATACCGTCAAGACGAGATATAGCATGTAAAACAAGTCAGGTGTGTTTACAAACACAAATGCCCTGCAACCGTGACTGTTCCCTCGACATAACACCACTTTTTAACATCAACTTATGTACCTTGGTCACATGGAACGTTCATTGACAGCATTAGTGTCTTCTGTAGGTTTTATATGAATTAATCCCTAATCCCTTTGCTCTCAGAATAAATACAAGATTTCTATTGTTTTAGCCACTGTGACCTTGACCTTTGACCTTTGACCTTTCGACCCCAATGCAATAGGCCTATTTGGATTACCAAGAATGATCCACAAACCAAATTTGAAGTTCACATGTTAAGTATTTCTCAAGTTATCGCGCTGACAAAATTCCTTTGTTTTAGCCACTGTGACCTCGACCCTTGACCTTTTGGCCCCAAATGCAATAGGCTTCTTAGGATTGCCAAGGACAATCCACAAACCAAATTTGAAGTTCACATGTAAAGTATTTCTCACGTTATCGCGCTGACAAAATTTCTATTGTTTCAGCCACTGTGACCTTGACCCTTGACCTTTCGGCCCCAAATGCAATAGGCTTCTTAGGATTACCAAGAACAATACACAAACCAAATTTGAAGTTCATATGTAAAGTATTTCTCAAGTTATAGCGCTGACAAAATTTCTATTGTTTCAGCCACTGTGACCTTGACCCTTGACCTTTCGGCCCCAAATGCAATAGGCTTCTTAGGATTACCAAGAACAATACACAAACCAAATTTGAATTTCATATGTAAAGTATTTCTCAAATTATCGCGCTGACAAAATTTCTATTGTTTCAGCCACTGTGACCTTGACCCTTGACCTTTCGGCCCCAAATGCAATAGGCTTCTTAGGATTACCAAGAACAATACACAAACCAAATTTGAATTTCATATGTAAAGTATTTCTCAAATTATCGCGCTGACAAAATTTCTTTTGTTTTAGTCACTGTGACCTTGACCCTTGACCTTTCGGCCCCAAATGCAAAAGGGTTCTTAGGATTACCAAGAACAATACACAAACCAAATTTGAAGTTCATATGTTAAGTATTTCTCAAGTTATCGCGCTGACAAGATTTGTCCGGACACACACACACATAGACGTGTGTTACATACCTTGTGTGGACATTGCTTTGTTTTCGTGTAGTTAAGAAAACTCGGTACAAAAAATAACTTTACTCAAACTGTGAAAACTCTTTTAACCCAATTTTTTTTCTATGATTCCCTATAGTGTTTCTCTTCATTCTGCTACAGATAAACCTAACCCAAAAATGCCTCTAAACCTGTTTTCCAGAAAGGGCAAAACCTTATGTGGACACGGCTTAGTCCACATAAGGTTCACACAACCTGCATTATGTGGACCTCTTTTGTTCACAAGTCCACATAGGGTATGTAACACAAACTCACACGCACGCACGCACCCACCCACCCACTAACACACCCACACACACACCCACCCACGGAAGGACAAGGCGGAAACAGTATGCCCCTTCGGCTTCGCCGCGGGGCATAAAAAACCACGGAGTGAAGCCCGCTGACAGCCTACTCTATGGCAATTTACACACAGTAACAAACTCGGGCAAAACATTCTTGCTTATGTCCCATTTTCTCCACGAGTATTGGGTCTACGGACTTCAAACTTGTTGGACGTTGTAGCCTGACTAACTAGCTCTCCATGCATGTCAAAAAAGTTGGAAATTTTTCATTACAAGATACCGTCAAGACGGGATATAGCATGTAAACAAACCACGGAGTGCAGCCCGCTGACAGCCTACTCTATGGCAATTTACACACAGAAACAAAATGGGGCAAAATATTCTGGCTTATGTCCCATTTCCTCCACGAGTATTGGGTCTACGGACTTCAAACTTGTTGGACGTTGTAGCCTGACTAACTAGCTCTCCATGCATGTCAAAAAAATCGGAAATTTTTTATAACAAGATACCGTCAAGACGAGATATAGCATGTAAAAAAAACCACGGAGTGAAGCCCGCTGACAGCCTACTCTATGGCAATTTACACACAGAAACAAACTGGGGCAAAATATTCTTGCTGATGTCCCATTTTCTCCACGAGTATTTGGTCTACGGACTTCAAACTTGTTGGACGTTGTAGCCTGACTAAATAGCTCTCCATGCACGTCAAAAAAATCAGGATTTTCTTATAACAAGATACCGTGAGGACGAGATATAGCATGTAAACAAACCACGGAGTGAAGCCCGCTGACAGCCTATTCTATGGCAATTTACACACAGAAACAAACTCAGGCAAAATATTCTGGCTTATGTCCCATTTTCTCCACGAGTATTGGGTCTACGGACTTCAAACTTGTTGGACGTTGTAGCCTGACTAACTAGCTCTCCATGCAGGTCAAAAAATCGGAGATTTTTATACAAAGATACCGTCAAGACGAGATATAGCATGTAAACAAACCACGGAGTGAAGCCCGCTGACAGCCTACTCTATGGCAATTTACACACAGAAACAAACTCGGGCAAAATATTCTTGCTTATGTCCCATTTTCTCCACGAGTATTGGGTCTACGGACTTCAAACTTGTTGGACGTTGTAGCCTGATTAACTAGCTCTCCATGCATGTCAAAAAAGTTGGAAATTTCTCATTACAAGATACCGTCCAGACGGGATATAGCATGTAAACAAACCACGGAGTGAAGCCCGCTGACAGCCTACTCTATGGCAATTTACACACAGAAACAAAATGGGGCAAAATATTCTGGCTTATGTCCAATTTTCTCCACGAGTATTGGGTCTACGGACTTCAAACTTGTTGGACGTTGTAGCCTGACTAACTAGCTCTCCATGCATGTCAAAAAAATCGGAAATTTTTTATAACAAGATACCGTCAAGACGAGATATAGCATGTAAAAAAAACCACGGAGTGAAGCCCGCTGACAGCCTACTCTATGGCAATTTACACACAGAAACAAACTGGGGCAAAATATTCTGGCTTATGTCCCATTTTCTCCACGAGTATTTGGTCTACGGACTTCAAACTTGTTGGACGTTGTAGCCTGACTAAGTAGCTCTCCATGCATGTCAAAAAAATCGGAAATATTACATAACAAGATACCGTCAAGACGAGATATCCAATAAAAACAAACCACGGAGTGAAGCCCGCTGACAGCCTACTCTATGGCAATTTACACACAGAAACAAACTCGGGCAAAATATTCTGGCTTATGTCCCATTTCCTCCACGAGTATTGGGTCTACGGACTTCAAACTTGTTGGACGTTGTAGCCTGACTAACTAGCTCTCCATACATGTCAAAAAAATCGGAAATTTTTTATAACAAGATACCGTCAAGACGAGATATAGCATGTAAAAAAAACCACGGAGTGAAGCCCGCTGACAGCCTACTCTATGGCAATTTACACACAGAAACAAACTGGGGCAAAATATTCTTGCTGATGTCCCATTTTCTCCACGAGTATTTGGTCTACGGACTTCAAACTTGTTGGACGTTGTAGCCTGACTAAGTAGCTCTCCATGCACTTCAAAAAAATCGGAAATTTTTCCTAACAAGATACCGTAAAGACGAGATATCCAATCAAAACAAACCACGGAGTGAAGCCCGCTGACAGCCTACTCTATGGCAATTTACACACAGAAACAAACTCGGGCAAAATATTCTGTCTTATGTCCCATTTCCTCCACGAGTATTGGGTCTACGGACTTCAAACTTGTTGGTCGTTGTAGCTTGACTAACTAGCTCTCCATGCATGTCAAAAAAATCGGAAATTTTTTATAACAAGATACCGTAAGGACGAGATATAGCATGTAAACAAATCACGGAGTGAAGCCCGCTGACAGCCTACTCTATGGCAATTTACACACAGAAACAAACTCGGGCAAAATATTCTTGATTATGTCCCATTTTCTCCACGAGTATTGGGTCTACGGACTTCAAACTTGTTGGACGTTGTAGCCTGACTAACCAGCTCGCCTTACATGTCAAAAAAATCAGGATTTTCTTATAACAAGATACCGTGAGGACGAGATATAGCATGTAAACAAACCACGGAGTGAAGCCCGCTGACAGCCTATTCTATGGCAATTTACACACAGAAACAAACTCGGGCAAAATATTCTTGCTTATGTCCCATTTTCTCCACGAGTATTGGGTCTACGGACTTCAAACTTGTTGGACGTTGTAGCCTGACTAACCAGCTCTCCATGCATGTCAAAAAAATCGGAGATTTTTTATAGAAAGATACCGTCAAGACGAGATATAGCATGTAAACAAACCACGGAGTGAAGCCCGCTGACAGCCTACTCTATGGCAATTTACACACAGAAACAAACTCGGGCAAAATATTCTTGCTTATGTCCCATTTTCTCCACGAGTATTGGGTCTACGGACTTCAAACTTGTTGGACGTTGTAGCCTGATTAACTAGCTCTCCATGCATGTCAAAAAAGTTGGAAATTTCTCATTACAAGATACCGTCCAGACGGGATATAGCATGTAAACAAACCACGGAGTGAAGCCCGCTGACAGCCTACTCTATGGCAATTTACACACAGAAACAAAATGGGGCAAAATATTCTGGCTTATGTCCAATTTTCTCCACGAGTATTGGGTCTACGGACTTCAAACTTGTTGGACGTTGTAGCCTGAATAACTAGCTCTCCATACATGTCAAAAAAATCGGAAATTTTTTATAACAAGATACCGTCAAGACGAGATATAGCATGTAAAAAAAACCACGGAGTGAAGTCCGCTGACAGCCTACTCTATGGCAATTTACACACAGAAACAAACTGGGGCAAAATATTCTGGCTTATGTCCCATTTTCTCCACGAGTATTTGGTCTACGGACTTCAAACTTGTTGGACGTTGTAGCCTGACTAAGTAGCTCTCCATGCATGTCAAAAAAATCGGAAATATTACATAACAAGATACCGTAAAGACGAGATATCCAATCAAAACAAACCACGGAGTGAAGCCCGCTGACAGCCTACTCTATGGCAATTTACACACAGAAACAAACTCGGGCAAAATATTCTGTCTTATGTCCCATTTCCTCCACGAGTATTGGGTCTACGGACTTCAAACTTGTTGGTCGTTGTAGCTTGACTAACTAGCTCTCCATGCATGTCAAAAAAATCGGAAATTTTTCATAACAAGATACCGTCAAGACGAGATATAGCAAGTAAACACACCGCCGAGTGAAGCCCGCTGACAGCCTACTCTATGGCAATTTACACACAGAAACAAACTGGGGCAAAATATTCTGGCTTATGTCCCATTTTCTCCACGAGTATTGGGTCTACGGACTTCAAACTTGTTGGACGTTGTAGCCTGACTAACTAGCTCTCCATGCATGTCAAAAAAATCGGAGATTTTTCATAACAAAATACCGTCAAGACGAGATATAGCATGTAAAAAAAACCACGGAGTGAAGCCCGCTGACAGCCTACTCTATGGCAATTTACACACAGAAACAAACTGGGGATAAATATTCTGGCTTATGTCCCATTTTCTCCACGAGTATATGGTCTACGGACTTCAAACTTGTTGGACGTTGTAGCCTGACTAACTAGCTCTCCATGCATGTCAAAAAAATCGGAAATATTTCATAACAAGATACCGTAAAGACGAGATATCCAATAAAAACAAACCACGGAGTGAAGCCCGCTGACAGCCTACTCTATGGCAATTTACACACAGAAACAAACTCGGGCAAAATATTCTGGCTTATGTCCCATTTCCTCCACGAGTATTGGGTCTACGGACTTCAAACTTGTTGGACGTTGTAGCCTGACTAACTAGCTCTCCATACATGTCAAAAAAATCAGGATTTTTTTTTTATAACAGGATATCGTCTAGACGAGATATAGCATGTAAAGAAACCACGGAGTGAAGCCCGCTGACAGCCTACTCTATGGCAATTTACACACAGAAACAAACTGGGGCAAAATATTCTTGCTTATGTCCCATTTTCTCCACGAGTATTGGGTCTACGGACTTCAAACTTGTTGGACGTTGTAGCCTGACTAACTAGCTCTCCATGCATGTCAAAAAAGTTGGAAATTTTTCATTACAAGATACCGTCCAGACGGGATATAGCATGTAAACAAACCACGGAGTGAAGCCCGCTGACAGCCTACTCTATGGCAATTTACACACAGAAACAAAATGGGGCAAAATATTCTGGCTTATGTCCAATTTTCTCCACGAGTATTGGGTCTACGGACTTCAAACTTGTTGTACGTTGTAGCCTGACTAACTAGCCCTCCATGCATGTCAAAAAAATCGGAATTTTTTTATAACAAGATACCGTCAAGACGAGATATAGCATGTAAAAAAAAACCACGGAGTGAAGCCCGCTGACAGCCTTCTCTATGGCAATTTACACACAGAAACAAACTGGGGCAAAATATTCTGGCTTATGTCCCATTTTCTCCACGAGTATTTGGTCTACGGACTTCAAACTTGTTGGACGTTGTAGCCTGACTAACTAGCTCTCCATGCATGTCAAAAAAATCGGAAATTTTTCATAACAAGATACCGTCAAGACAAGATATAGCATGTAAAACAAGTCAGGTGTGTTTACAAACACAAATGCCCCGCAACCGTGACTGTTCCTCGACATAACACCACTTTTTAACATCAACTTATGTACCTTGGTCACATGGAACGTTCATTGACAGCATTAGTGTCTTCTGTAGGTTTTATATGAATTAATCCCTAATCCCTTTGCTCTCAGAATAAATACAAGATTTCTATTGTTTTAGCCACTGTGACCTTGACCTTTGACCTTTGACCTTTCGACCCCCAATGCAATAGGCCTATTTGGATTACCAAGAATGATCCACAAACCAAATTTGAAGTTCACATGTTAAGTATTTCTCAAGTTATCGCGCTGACAAAATTCCTTTTGTTTTAGCCACTGTGACCTCGACCCTTGACCTTTTGGCCCCAAATGCAATAGGCTTCTTAGGATTGCCAAGGACAATCCACAAACCAAATTTGAAGTTCACATGTAAAGTATTTCTCACGTTATCGCGCTGACAAAATTTCTATTGTTTCAGCCACTGTGACCTTGACCCTTGACCTTTCGGCCCCAAATGCAATAGGCTTCTTAGGATTACCAAGAACAATACACAAACCAAATTTGAAGTTCATATGTAAAGTATTTCTCAAGTTATAGCGCTGACAAAATTTCTATTGTTTCAGCCACTGTGACCTTGACCCTTGACCTTTCGGCCCCAAATGCAATAGGCTTCTTAGGATTACCAAGAACAATACACAAACCAAATTTGAATTTCATATGTAAAGTATTTCTCAAATTATCGCGCTGACAAAATTTCTATTGTTTCAGCCACTGTGACCTTGACCCTTGACCTTTCGGCCCCAAATGCAATAGGCTTCTTAGGATTACCAAGAACAATACACAAACCAAATTTGAATTTCATATGTAAAGTATTTCTCAAATTATCGCGCTGACAAAATTTCTTTTGTTTTAGTCACTGTGACCTTGACCCTTGACCTTTCGGCCCCAAATGCAAAAGGGTTCTTAGGATTACCAAGAACAATACACAAACCAAATTTGAAGTTCATATGTTAAGTATTTCTCAAGTTATCGCGCTGACAAGATTTGTCCGGACACACACACACATAGACGTGTGTTACATACCTTGTGTGGACATTGCTTTGTTTTCGTGTAGTTAAGAAAACTCGGTACAAAAAATAACTTTACTCAAACTGTGAAAACTCTTTTAACCCAATTTTTTTTCTATGATTCCCTATAGTGTTTCTCTTCATTCTGCTACAGATAAACCTAACCCAAAAATGCCTCTAAACCTGTTTTCCAGAAAGGGCAAAACCTTATGTGGACACGGCTTAGTCCACATAAGGTTCACACAACCTGCATTATGTGGACCTCTTTTGTTCACAAGTCCACATAGGGTATGTAACACAAACTCACACGCACGCACGCACCCACCCACCCACTAACACACCCACACACACACCCACCCACGGAAGGAAAAGGCGGAAACAGTATGCCCCTTCGGCTTCGCCGCGGGGCATAAAAAACCACGGAGTGAAGCCCGCTGACAGCCTACTCTATGGCAATTTACACACAGTAACAAACTCGGGCAAAACATTCTTGCTTATGTCCCATTTTCTCCACGAGTATTGGGTCTACGGACTTCAAACTTGTTGGACGTTGTAGCCTGACTAACTAGCTCTCCATACATGTCAAAAAAATCGGAAATTTTTTATAACAAGATACCGTCAAGACGAGATATAGCATGTAAAAAAAACCACGGAGTGAAGCCCGCTGACAGCCTACTCTATGGCAATTTACACACAGAAACAAACTGGGGCAAAATATTCTTGCTGATGTCCCATTTTCTCCACGAGTATTTGGTCTACGGACTTCAAACTTGTTGGACGTTGTAGCCTGACTAAGTAGCTCTCCATGCACTTCAAAAAAATCGGAAATTTTTCCTAACAAGATACCGTAAAGACGAGATATCCAATCAAAACAAACCACGGAGTGAAGCCCGCTGACAGCCTACTCTATGGCAATTTACACACAGAAACAAACTCGGGCAAAATATTCTGGCTTATGTCCCATTTCCTCCACGAGTATTGGGTCTACGGACTTCAAACTTGTTGGACGTTGTAGCCTGACTAACTAGCTCTCCATACATGTCAAAAAAATCGGAAATTTTTTATAACAAGATACCGTCAAGACGAGATATAGCATGTAAAAAAAACCACGGAGTGAAGCCCGCTGACAGCCTACTCTATGGCAATTTACACACAGAAACAAACTGGGGCAAAATATTCTTGCTGATGTCCCATTTTCTCCACGAGTATTTGGTCTACGGACTTCAAACTTGTTGGACGTTGTAGCCTGACTAAGTAGCTCTCCATGCACTTCAAAAAAATCGGAAATTTTTCCTAACAAGATACCGTAAAGACGAGATATCCAATCAAAACAAACCACGGAGTGAAGCCCGCTGACAGCCTACTCTATGGCAATTTACACACAGAAACAAACTCGGGCAAAATATTCTGTCTTATGTCCCATTTCCTCCACGAGTATTGGGTCTACGGACTTCAAACGTGTTGGTCGTTGTAGCTTGACTAACTAGCTCTCCATGCATGTCAAAAAAATCGGAAATTTTTCATAACAAGATACCGTAAGGACGAGATATAGCATGTAAACAAATCACGGAGTGAAGCCCGCTGACAGCCTACTCTATGGCAATTTACACACAGAAACAAACTCGGGCAAAATATTCTTGATTATGTCCCATTTTCTCCACGAGTATTGGGTCTACGGACTTCAAACTTGTTGGACGTTGTAGCCTGACTAACCAGCTCGCCTTACATGTCAAAAAAATCAGGATTTTCTTATAACAAGATACCGTGAGGACGAGATATAGCATGTAAACAAACCACGGAGTGAAGCCCGCTGACAGCCTATTCTATGGCAATTTACACACAGAAACAAACTCGGGCAAAATATTCTTGCTTATGTCCCATTTTCTCCACGAGTATTGGGTCTACGGACTTCAAACTTGTTGGACGTTGTAGCCTGACTAACCAGCTCTCCATGCATGTCAAAAAAATCGGAGATTTTTTATAGAAAGATACCGTCAAGACGAGATATAGCATGTAAACAAACCACGGAGTGAAGCCCGCTGACAGCCTACTCTATGGCAATTTACACACAGAAACAAACTCGGGCAAAATATTCTTGCTTATGTCCCATTTTCTCCACGAGTATTGGGTCTACGGACTTCAAACTTGTTGGACGTTGTAGCCTGATTAACTAGCTCTCCATGCATGTCAAAAAAGTTGGAAATTTCTCATTACAAGATACCGTCCAGACGGGATATAGCATGTAAACAAACCACGGAGTGAAGCCCGCTGACAGCCTACTCTATGGCAATTTACACACAGAAACAAAATGGGGCAAAATATTCTGGCTTATGTCCAATTTTCTCCACGAGTATTGGGTCTACGGACTTCAAACTTGTTGGACGTTGTAGCCTGAATAACTAGCTCTCCATACATGTCAAAAAAATCGGAAATTTTTTATAACAAGATACCGTCAAGACGAGATATAGCATGTAAAAAAAACCACGGAGTGAAGTCCGCTGACAGCCTACTCTATGGCAATTTACACACAGAAACAAACTGGGGCAAAATATTCTGGCTTATGTCCCATTTTCTCCACGAGTATTTGGTCTACGGACTTCAAACTTGTTGGACGTTGTAGCCTGACTAAGTAGCTCTCCATGCATGTCAAAAAAATCGGAAATATTACATAACAAGATACCGTAAAGACGAGATATCCAATCAAAACAAACCACGGAGTGAAGCCCGCTGACAGCCTACTCTATGGCAATTTACACACAGAAACAAACTCGGGCAAAATATTCTGTCTTATGTCCCATTTCCTCCACGAGTATTGGGTCTACGGACTTCAAACTTGTTGGTCGTTGTAGCTTGACTAACTAGCTCTCCATGCATGTCAAAAAAATCGGAAATTTTTCATAACAAAATACCGTCAAGACGAGATATAGCATGTAAAAAAAACCACGGAGTGAAGCCCGCTGACAGCCTACTCTATGGCAATTTACACACAGAAACAAACTGGGGCAAAATATTCTGGCTTATGTCCCATTTTCCCCACGAGTATTTGGTCTACGGACTTCAAACTTGTTGGACGTTGTAGCCTGACTAACTAGCTCTCCATGCATGTCAAAAAAATCGGAGATTTTTCATAACAAAATACCGTCAAGACGAGATATAGCATGTAAAAAAAACCACGGAGTGAAGCCCGCTGACAGCCTACTCTATGGCAATTTACACACAGAAACAAACTGGGGATAAATATTCTGGCTTATGTCCCATTTTCTCCACGAGTATATGGTCTACGGACTTCAAACTTGTTGGACGTTGTAGCCTGACTAACTAGCTCTCCATGCATGTCAAAAAAATCGGAAATATTTCATAACAAGATACCGTAAAGACGAGATATCCAATAAAAACAAACCACGGAGTGAAGCCCGCTGACAGCCTACTCTATGGCAATTTACACACAGAAACAAACTCGGGCAAAATATTCTGGCTTATGTCCCATTTCCTCCACGAGTATTGGGTCTACGGACTTCAAACTTGTTGGACGTTGTAGCCTGACTAACTAGCTCTCCATACATGTCAAAAAAATCAGGATTTTTTTTTTATAACAGGATATCGTCTAGACGAGATATAGCATGTAAAGAAACCACGGAGTGAAGCCCGCTGACAGCCTACTCTATGGCAATTTACACACAGAAACAAACTGGGGCAAAATATTCTTGCTTATGTCCCATTTTCTCCACGAGTATTGGGTCTACGGACTTCAAACTTGTTGGACGTTGTAGCCTGACTAACTAGCTCTCCATGCATGTCAAAAAAGTTGGAAATTTTTCATTACAAGATACCGTCCAGACGGGATATAGCATGTAAACAAACCACGGAGTGAAGCCCGCTGACAGCCTACTCTATGGCAATTTACACACAGAAACAAAATGGGGCAAAATATTCTGGCTTATGTCCAATTTTCTCCACGAGTATTGGGTCTACGGACTTCAAACTTGTTGTACGTTGTAGCCTGACTAACTAGCCCTCCATGCATGTCAAAAAAATCGGAATTTTTTTATAACAAGATACCGTCAAGACGAGATATAGCATGTAAAAAAAAACCACGGAGTGAAGCCCGCTGACAGCCTTCTCTATGGCAATTTACACACAGAAACAAACTGGGGCAAAATATTCTGGCTTATGTCCCATTTTCTCCACGAGTATTTGGTCTACGGACTTCAAACTTGTTGGACGTTGTAGCCTGACTAACTAGCTCTCCATGCATGTCAAAAAAATCGGAAATTTTTCATAACAAGATACCGTCAAGACAAGATATAGCATGTAAAACAAGTCAGGTGTGTTTACAAACACAAATGCCCCGCAACCGTGACTGTTCCCTCGACATAACACCACTTTTTTAACATCAACTTATGTACCTTGGTCACATGGAACGTTCATTGACAGCATTAGTGTCTTCTGTAGGTTTTATATGAATTAATCCCTAATCCCTTTGCTCTCAGAATAAATACAAGATTTCTATTGTTTTAGCCACTGTGACCTTGACCTTTGACCTTTGACCTTTCGACCCCCAATGCAATAGGCCTATTTGGATTACCAAGAATGATCCACAAACCAAATTTGAAGTTCACATGTTAAGTATTTCTCAAGTTATCGCGCTGACAAAATTCCTTTTGTTTTAGCCACTGTGACCTCGACCCTTGACCTTTTGGCCCCAAATGCAATAGGCTTCTTAGGATTGCCAAGGACAATCCACAAACCAAATTTGAAGTTCACATGTAAAGTATTTCTCACGTTATCGCGCTGACAAAATTTCTATTGTTTCAGCCACTGTGACCTTGACCCTTGACCTTTCGGCCCCAAATGCAATAGGCTTCTTAGGATTACCAAGAACAATACACAAACCAAATTTGAAGTTCATATGTAAAGTATTTCTCAAGTTATAGCGCTGACAAAATTTCTATTGTTTCAGCCACTGTGACCTTGACCCTTGACCTTTCGGCCCCAAATGCAATAGGCTTCTTAGGATTACCAAGAACAATACACAAACCAAATTTGAATTTCATATGTAAAGTATTTCTCAAATTATCGCGCTGACAAAATTTCTATTGTTTCAGCCACTGTGACCTTGACCCTTGACCTTTCGGCCCCAAATGCAATAGGCTTCTTAGGATTACCAAGAACAATACACAAACCAAATTTGAATTTCATATGTAAAGTATTTCTCAAATTATCGCGCTGACAAAATTTCTTTTGTTTTAGTCACTGTGACCTTGACCCTTGACCTTTCGGCCCCAAATGCAAAAGGGTTCTTAGGATTACCAAGAACAATACACAAACCAAATTTGAAGTTCATATGTTAAAAATTTCTCAAGTTATCGCGCTGACAAGATTTGTCCGGACACACACACACACACATTTAGACGTGTGTTACATACCTTGTGTGGACATTGCTTTGTTTTCGTGTTGTTAAGAAAACTCGGTACAAAAAATAACTTTACTCAAACTGTGAAAACTCTTTTAACCCAATTTTTTTTCTATGATTCCCTATAGTGTTTCTCTTCATTCTGCTACAGATAAACCTAACCCAAAAATGCCTCTAAACCTGTTTTCCAGAAAGGGCAAAACCTTATGTGGACACGGCTTAGTCCACATAAGGTTAACACAACCTGCATTATGTGGACCTCTTTTGTTCACAAGTCCACATAGGGTATGTAACACAAACTCACACGCACGCACCCACCCACTAACACACCCACACACACACCCACCCACGGAAGGACAAGGCGGAAACAGTATGCCCCTTCGGCTTCGCCGCGGGGCATAA